>JAODAL010007986.1:0-121129 GCA_025379985.1 Phyllomedusa bahiana | reverse complement strand
GGGGGGGGGGGGGGGGGGGGGGGGGGGGGGGTTCTGCATATCTGCCGCATTGTTGATATCCTCTTTGACCACCAATTGTGCAGTCAGGTGGATAAAGCAGTATGGCATTGGTGAACAGCTTGAAGCACATCCCTCAGCGTAGGCTCCTCTGTATCTTGCTGTGCTTGTAAACTAGGAGTGACCTGTGTATTTGTTTTAGGTCTGGCTCCTGTATGCATGCTGCTGGCACTTATCTCTTCCTGTGCTCTTTGCTTGTCTGTCACAGCTACTGCTTGTATATCTCCAGCATCCTGCTGTTGCTTACTGGGAGACTCTGTGCCAGAGGAAGATGTGGAAGGGTTTGTGGGCATATTGGGCTAATTTAGCCAGTGTCCCATGCGGTACCTCTGCTTGCTTCCCTGCTGTTCTTGCAGAGCCACGCTGTCCCTGGGCTTCTTGTTCAGCTCCACTCTCCACCTTCTGTGGCTCCTTGTTGCGGCGAGTCATCGCACCACAGGTCTGGAAAGTGACCAGAATACTCCAGTGAGTATGAGAAACAACTCTGCTTGTTGTCCACGGAGTTTGTAAGTCCTATGCCTGCTCCAACACAGGATTTACAGGAGCAAGTGCTGGAGCTCCTCTTAGATGCTGCCGCTCAGCTTGCCAGTCAGGCTCCGCCCCCCAACTCTGACGTCTTTAGAGATGGGAATCCCTCATTGTGACTGCAGTGCCATGTGGTTGACATGGCAGCTGGCGGTCTAATGAAGGCCTCCATATTACTTAGCTTATTATATCCTTTCAAAGGACTGATGTAATAGACAAATGGCAAACGTACATTACAATTCAATACTTTGCAGGATATTGATCTTGTCCAATAGTAGTTTGTAAATTTGAAAAAAACTGAATAAAAACAGTTTTAAAAGCTCTATGTAGCCCACAAAGCCCCTAATAAAAACTACAGCTTATCCCACAGCACCAGAACAGCAAAAAATAATTCCAAACTCGCCAGGCACTTTTTAAGAATGTTTTAAATAACTAGAAATTTGTGGTCATTACAACTCTTTTAGTAGACTAGCTTGTAGAATTATGTTAGAAGGGATACATTAGATAGATTAAATGAAGAAATATCATACATTTTAAGGCACCTCTGAAATGGGAATATACAAAATATCTGAAAATAAAGTCATTGAACTGACTAACATCAATGTCAGGCATGCTACTATAGGAATCGGAAGATGGTGTAAGAGATTTCTGGACAGGTTAAAATGAGTTTCTGTACATAACTTTAATCAAGAAGATCCAGGTTTGATTATTTAATACCTCATTTTAATAAGGATAAAAGGAACCCGGCTCATCAGTGGATGCTTGGTTGGATGATCTAAGAGAAAATACTTGAAAAACCTGAATAACCTTAAGTTCTAAAAAAGGTTACATATGAAAGGCTTTAAGAGACAGATGACTGACAATTACATATACAAAAGCAGCTTTTAACATTAACCCCGATGCGCCAGCTTAGTTTCATTTAGGTACAAATTGGTCAATTTATGCTAAAGGCTTGGTAACCAGTAAAGGAAGAACATTGCCCCCTTGACATAATTTGACATTTTATAACCTTGTTTGTGTTTTATAAAAATACTTTTTTTTGATCATTCTGTTGCTACCTTTACCCATAATGAAGATTTTACAAATGCAACAAAATTAAATCTAGAAAGAAAAAGGACTCTACTCTGTAGTTGGACAGATGCATTATGTGTCCAGGCTACATATACATACATTATACACACACACATATTTCATTATATATATATACACACACACACATACATACACACTGTGCTAATAGCTTAAGATGAGTTCACACCGTATCTCCATGTGCCTCATATGATATGTGGAGATATACCCTTTTTTCGACAGATTATATATATATATATATTCAGAGGTTCCGTCATAGACGGGAGGTATTTATCACCGAGGTGGCTGCCTTGGTGATATAAAAAACCCCAGTAGTATAATGCCAGCAACAAGTATTGCTGCTGAGCAAGTTTTCTTATTAGTAGTCTGGGTCGGGTTTTTTATGGAGCGGCCCAAGAGCTTGGATGGGACGGTCGCTCCAATACTCCAGCCCAGGTCTTACCAGCCAAATAAAAGGCAGCTGGTGCAGGAAGTCTGGAGGTGTGCTTCTGGACCTAAAATCAGAAGCAGTGTGTTGCCAGACTGTGAGGCTGTGTAGGCCTGAGGACCTGAGCTACTAGTTGTTGATCTTCCTGCCAGAAGAAAGTAGTTATTATTTTGCCACTGTGGATTTATATGCTGAAGCGAAGCTGTATTTTGTGTTGCACGTTTATGGACTTCCAAATAAACCTTTATTTCATGTGAACTAACTACCTGCTCTCGTGCCTGCCTTTGTACTGAATCCCTACAACTGGTGTCTCGGATGCGGGCAACCATCCCTGAGAGCACAACTGCATGTCCTGGGTCAAGGCAGCTGCAGAGTTAAAAAGTCAGACGGACAGCATGGAGGAGCTCGTTAAGCACCTGGTCCAGGCTCAGCAGCAGCAAGCCCACATGGAGACTGTGCGAGCTCAACAAGAGACCAACAAACTCCTGGTTCAGCAGATGGCGGTGCTGTCCGAGTCCGTCCGATCCAGAGAAGTGGTGGCAACCCCAATGACCGGAGAGAGCCGCAACGTGAGGAGGTCCGTAAGGGAGGCGCTCCAGAAAATGACTCCACAGGACGATGTTGAGGCCTTCCTGATGGTGTTCGAGAGGGTAGCGGACCGGGAGAAACTACCCCCCAGAGCAGTGGGCCGAGGTCCTAGCCCCTTTCCTCACGGGAGAACCACAGAAGGCCTATTACGATCTGACCCTGCAAGATGCCAAGGAGTACAGTAAGTTAAAGGCTGAAATTCTGGAGCGACTCGGGGTGACGTTGACGGTCCGGGCACTACTGGTACATCGCTGGGGGTCCCAGATGTTTGACCTGTTCCACCTGGTCCAAAAGTGGTTACAACCTGAGACCTGTACCCCTGCACAAATGGTCGAGCGAGTTGTAATGGACCGCTTTGTGCATGCACTCCCTAAGTCCATACAATGCTGGGTGGCACAGGGGGACCCCCAGAATCTGGATGACCTTGTGGGACTGGTGGAGAGATATGTGGCTGCGGAACACTCTCTGAATGACTCAGGGGGACTGAGGGCACATTACTGGGGTGGCAGGAGTGGGGCTGACAGCTCAAAGAAGGGGTCCAGATCCACTATGGAGGGACGTCCTCCGGCCAAGATGGAGTCTGAACCCGGGCTGTGAGACCATTTGTTGGAAATGTCAAGCCCCCGGTCACATTGCAGCCCAGTGTCCAGAGGTCACTAAGCCAATGGAGTGCGCAATGGGTCGACGCTGTTCATGGTTTGCGCATCCTGTATGCAGCGCTATACCCAGCCCTGGGGAAGGTCCACAGGTATGCCAAGTGACAGTAAATGGCACTAAAGTGTCGGGACTCCTGGACTCAGGGAGTTTGGTGACCCTGGTAAGGGCCACACTCCCCCATGTGCTAGTCCCTGGGAAGCGGTTGGGGGTAATGTGTATCCACGGAGACACGAAGCGTTACCCCGTGGCCCAGGTGACCATTGGCACAGACTGGACTACTGTGTCCCACAGTGTGGGTGTGGTGGACAATTTGATGCACACTGTCATTATTGGGCGGGATTTCCCCTTATTCTGGGATCTATGGGCAAGATCTGCGCCGCCTAACCGCCCAGGGTGCCAGGAAGTGGCAGACGACATGGGTACAGAACTGCCAAATGAGTTTCCGTTTTCAGTGATGGTAGGGGAAGAAGAGGAAGAGTCACACCCTGAAACCAACATCCCTGAGTTAGAGGTATCCCGGGGTAACTTTGGAACTGCCCAGCTCAGGAATCCCACTCTAAAAGGGGCTCTAGCCAATGTAACCGTGCTGAATGGGGTTCCCCAAGAGCCAATGGCAGATGAGCGGTTCCCCCATTTTGCGATGAACAACGAGCTGTTGTGCAGAGTGACCAAGGTGAGGGATGAGATCATTGAGCAGCTACTAATGCCTGGACCCTAAAGACGCGTAGTTTTAGACCTGGCTCACTCTCACGTGTTGGGTGGTCATCTAGGGGCTGATAAAACCCAGGAACGGGTTCTACAGAGGTTTTTATGGCCAGGCTGTTTTAGGGAAATCAGGGAGTTTTGTCAGTCCTGTCCCGTGTGCCAGGTTACCTCTCCGGTTGCACATTTTCGTAGCCCCTTGGTACCGTTACCCATAATTGAGGTTCCATTTGAGCGCATTGCGATGGACCTAGTGGGGCCTCTGGTGAAGTCAGCGAGAGGCCACCAATACAGTTTGGTCGTCGTTGACTACGCGACGAGATACCCAGAAGCAGTACCCTTAAAGGGAATGTGTCATCAAAAATTAATTATTGTTTAACTCGCGTTTTTATGTTAAAACACATTTTTAAAGAATTTTTGGTTATATTTCTTTTTAATTTTTCATATCACTTTCAACATTTTTTAATAATTCTTAAGTCCTGCAGTTTTCACTTTGGCCACTAGGCTTTGTTTGCACAGCTTTAACAGCAGTCAGAGAGATACTTTACAGCAGCTTCATGCACATAGGAGTCTTAAAGGGAACCTGTCACCAGGTTTTTCACATATAAACCAATTACACTGTGGTGTCCTGTGTAGCTAAACATAGCCCAAGCTGCCTTTATTTTTTTTAAAAGGTTGTGTTGTTACCTTCTCTGAAGACCTTTTTCAGTCTAGAATCTCGCATATTAATTAGCCCTCTGACATCACTGTAATGGGCTGGTTTGGCAGTTATTCTCCGCCCACTTATTCAAACAGCTTTCTGATTTGCATAATCTCATTGCAAATCTCGCACATGCGCTCAGCACTGGCTCATAAACAGGAAGTGGAGCTCTTCTACTGACTGCACCAGTCATCCACAGCTATAGACATCAGCAATCATCATTGCTGCTAGTTCACTTCTTCCATCCTTTCCCTACAGTTCTTACTCTCCTCATGAATATCTTTAGTGAGTATAATATTGAATAAATTATTTCATTAACAAGAGGAGAGAGAGCCCATCCCCCAACTATCACATAATTTTCCAATCTCAAAAAAAAATAAAAATCTATGTGTCACCTTATGCATCAAGGGAATATGGCTGACACCTCTACCACATAAGTGGTATATTTTCTAAGATATGAAAAATGTGTGCATATCCCCCCACCTATGTCCCCCAAACTCCACTGTACACCACTTTCCCTCCACCACGCCCTCTACTGCCTCACCCCAACCCACCCACTCTACTGCAGCAGTCTAAACCCGAAGGGCCTATTCCGATGGCATTTTTGGATCCGATTTTGGAACCGTTTTGGGTTCTAAAATCTGATCCAAAAACACTGCTGCAATCAGATCACAAACAGATCCAACATGTACCCAAACATACAGCTGCGTATACGTGTTGGATGCAGCAGGATCGCACCCCATAGTTTATTACAGGGCTCCTGCTGCGTCTTTCAGACCAAGAATTGACATGACAATACTGGGAACAGATCCAAAAGACGCAATGAGACTCGCATCAGTGATCACTTGTGTGAAAGCTGCTGCGTGTTTCTTATTAAAAGCAATGTTAATCACATTGCTATTTGTTAGCTGCGTGTTTGAGTCCATTTGGTGACCGACAGAAAGATCCAAACATGCAGCTAAAAGTGTATGTAACACGGACTGAACACGCCGTGTGAACATACCCTTAGGCCATGTCCCCAGTGCACGGGTTTTCGGCCGGTTTTTCAGCCGGTTTGCGGTTTTTCAGACCGCCTGAAAAACCGCGAAAATGACATAATTGTGCTCTATGAAAAACCCGTGCAGCAGTCCCCACTGCGGGACCGTTTTGCCGGCAAAACAAGGAACATCACCATCTTCCGTCCGGTTTTCGGATGGAATATTGTGCATGTCATGGGAGGGGGGCTATTCTCCCCGCTCATCGCGGAGAAAAGCCGTCCCCCCCCACGGCCGTGGGACAGCCGTAAAACAGGACAAATACCGGCCGGAAAACCGGCCGGTATTTTGTCCTGTGCCGTGGAACGGCCCCTTACTCCTCACTCTACAAAGTAGGTCCGTTCCCATTTTACATTGCCCCTCGGGGCGGGGGTAACACATTTCCTCCTCCTCAAAGAATTAGTATTTCGGCCGCAACAGCTGGCTAAAAACATACGCAACCCTGGCATAAAACCCACCCCTGAATACAATATCGCCACATTAGATCCCTAAAAAATAATCATCTTTGGATTTAAGGAACTTGTTTTATTTGCTCTTGATGCGTCTTCGGCTATATTCACACTGCAAATACGAGTGCTATGATATGACAAGTATTTCCCTCTATCATTTACTGTGTGGCTGGCAAAAGAAGGGAAAATTTGGGGAAAAGGAGGGTGAATGGAGGCCGTGCCAGAGTGCTGTAGAAAGTATGCGCTGGTTAGTGTATACTTCCCACAGCAGGCATATAGCAAGATACACAACAGGCCACTGTACGCCGTGTTCACACGGCTTATTCAAGCCGTAATTGCGAGCCTGATTGCACTCGCAATTATGGCTTGAATAAGGGGCGGGGTGCTCCCCGCGGCCCCAAACTTATATCCATGGCGCGTATTGCGCCTGGATAATGTGCAGGTGATTTTCTCCCCCCCCCGGCGGATTCCCCGAGCGGGAGGAAAGCGACGGAACCAATGTTCTCTATGAGAACTGTGGATTACCGTAATTACTGCGACGGATTGGTGCCGTACTGCAGCGAAAATCCGACGCGCAGTATGGCTCCAATCCGTGGCGAAATAAGCCGTGTGAGCGGCCCCTTATACATTAAGCTACAACAATCATCACAAGATGAGGAATTTATATCTAAATAGATAAACGCCGTATCCTGCAGTCGGGGACAGGCAGACAATCTATATATATATATATACATATCAAATTAATATTAATACAATATAAATAATATATAATATATATATATATAATATATATACATATAATTAATATATATATAATATATAATATATATGTATTATGTTTCGTCTTGGCTGTAAAAAAACAATATTTGTACAAATAAATAACAGGTAAAAAGAAAAATTTTCAAAATAAATCACCATCATATTGTAGTTTACAAAGTACCCCAAAAATTATTAAACCATACCACAAGTATATACAAAATATATTCCCACATAAAAACCAGCACATATATACACACAAACATACTAATACATAAAATACAACTGCACATATATACACTCACACAAATACAATATTTACACACATATATGTAACATACATATATACACCTGTATCATAAAACATAATTTTTCACACATAAATACACCACACACACCCCAAAACATAAAATGTACACAAAAATATAACATATACACAACATTTACACATTTTATACATGCATGTACACATATACAGACATACGTAAAAAACCCAAAAAAAAACATTAAATAATAAAAATACACACACAACAATATTTACACACATATCACACATTCATACAAAATTACACACATATACATACATCAATTGTATATAACAGATATACTGTAGGCAAAAATCATACACAGATCACCCTCACTGAAGTTCAGGTTGTTTCACCCATGCTGTTCTACCTAGTGCTGGTCTCTGCAGTGAGTGAGGTTCCTCACTGTCTGGACACCTGCAGGTTATGTGTAGCCTGGGAAGCTGCTGCAGTTGCTGCTGACACCATGATAAATCTAGTGTAGCAGTGAGATATGATCCGACCCGGGAGCAGAGCAGGGGGCGGAGCCTCTCACTCACTGTTCAGCAGCTGCTGCTGAGCTTCCTGACTCTGCCAGGACCGTGTGTTGTAGATAATGTCCTGACAGAGTCACACAGTGAATGAGTGGTGAGTGGCCTGGTGTCCCCTTCTTCCCCCATCACCCACCCACAAAACACTTAAGATAAAAGAGCTGTTATGTCCACACACACAGTGAATACACTGTAACTGTGCTCGTGCATTAAGACACTACACACATGCGCGGGATTTCAATACTACGGCCAAACTAATTACAATAAAGGGGAGTGGTTTATGCAAATGTAACTGATTTTGTCAGACTCTGAGGCAAAACGTAAGTTTGACTCTTTGCAGCTCATTTGCATATACTAAAAAGAAGTATAACAGCTTTATTTTAAGGATTACTTTTATTCCTTAATACAAATAGGGATGTTTTTACAAGCCTTTGTGGTATAGTCATTTATTTTACATACAAAAAACCTGGTGACAGGTCCTCTTTAATACTGTTTCTGTCCCATAGACTTCAATAGGACAGTTTTCTAGTCATGCTGTGTGACCTAGGAAGAATTCACTCTGCAGGGAGGAGGGGGCTGAGAGCTGTGACTATCTCCTCTGGTGACTGGTGGATTCTGTGTTATCTATTCACAAACTGGTGTCTCCTTTCAGTTTGACCCTGCTTGTGTAATAATATAACACACACTGCTGAAAATCTTTATCTATAGGGCAGGAAGTGTCAGACTGTTATTAGGCTTAGTGGCCAAAGTGAAAACTGCAGGACTTAAGAATTATTAAAAAATATTTAAAGTGATATGGAAAAGTAAAAATAAATATAACCAAAAATTCTTAAAAAATGTGTTTAACATAAAAACGTGAGTTAAACAATAAGTCATTTTTGATGACACATTCCCTTTAAGAAACACCTCGTCCAAATCCATTGCCCGAGAACTGTTCTTTATCTTCTCTAGACTGGGTCTACCAAAAGAGATCCTGACGGACCAAGGGACACCATTTATGTCCAGAGTGATGAAGGATCTGTGCAAGATCCTGAAAGTTAAACTGTTGCGCACCTCAGTATATTACCCCCAAACCGGCAGGTTAGTGGAGAGGTTTAACAAAACCTTAAAAGCAATGCTGAGAAGGGTGGTAGAGGGACGGTCGGGATTGGGACTGCTTGTTGCCCTACCTTTTGTTCTCTATCAGGGAAGTTCCCCAAACCTCCACCAGGTTCTCCCCCTTTGAACTACTGTATGGTCGGCACCCCAGGGGCTTGCTTGATATTGCAAAGGAGACTTGGGAGAGTGAAACCACTCCCTATAAAAATGTGATAGAACATGTGGCACAGATGCAGGAAAGAATTGTCCAAGGTGATGCCCATAGTAAAGGAATATCTCCTGCAGGCCCAGGAAGCGCAAGCCCGGGTGTACGATCGGTCAGCCAGAATTAGGGAGTTTAAACCGGGGGATCGGGTGCTTGTCCTAGTGCCAACTGTGGAAAGCAAATTCCTGGCCCGATGACAGGGCCCATATGAGGTGGTTGAAAAAGTGAGTAATGTTAACTACAGAATACACCAACCCAGTAAGAGAAAGCCCCTGCAGATATACCATGTGAATCTGCTAAAACCTTGGAAGGATAGAGAGCCTCCCGCAACCCCGTCTGGGGACCCAACCAGAGGCCAGTGTTGAAGGGGTTAAAATTGCCGAGACCCTGTCCCCGTTCCAGAAGCAGCAGTGCAAGGAAATGCTGCAACGTAATAAGGACCTGTTTTCCGAGTTGCCCGGTCTTGTAAAAGGTATCGAGCATGAGATCCTTACCGAGCCGCATGTTCGGGTAAATGTAAAGCCCTACAGGATCCCTGAAGCCCGTCGAGAAATAGTGGCCCAGGAGGTCAAAAGGATGGTACACTTGGGGGTGAAAGAGGAGTCCAAGAGTGGGTGGTCGAGCCCGATAGTGCTAGTTCCAAAACCGAATGGGGAATGGAGATTTTGCAACGACTACCGCAAGCTCAACAAAGTCTCCAAGTTCGATATCTACCCCATGCCTCGGGTAGATGAACTAGTTGAGAGACTAGGACCAGCCAGGAACATCACCACCTTGGACCTCACAAAGGGGTACTGGCAAATCCCTTTGTCCAAGGAAGCCATGGAAAATACGGCCTTCTCCACACCAGAAGGGTCGTACCAATATGTCCGCATGCCCTTTGGGTTGCAGGGAGCACCGGCCACTTTCCAAAGGGCCATGGACCATATTTTACGTCCCCACCAGAAGTATGCAGCGGCCTACCTAGATGACATAGTCATCTATAGCCGAGACTGGAGAGGTCATCGCACAAGATCCAAGCAGTCCTAGATGCATTAAAGGAGGCTGGGTTTACGGTAAACCCCAGCAAGTGCGCCATGGGGATGGAGGAAGCCAGGTACCTGGGGTATATAGTAGGAAGGGGCGAGATCAAGCCACAAATAAACAAGGTAGAGGTCATCCAGAACTGGCCACGTCCTCTTACCAAAAAGCAGGTGAGGGCATTCCTAGGGATCGTTGGCTATTATAGGAGATTCGTCCCTAACTTTGTAGAAACTGCAGTGCCCCTGACTGACATTACTAAAGGCGCAAAATCAGTCATGGTGAAGTGGTCCCCGGAAGCTGAACGGGCTTTTCAAGGGCTAAAGTTAGCCCTGTGTAAGCAACCTGTCCTAGTAGCCCCTGACTTCTCTAGAGAATTCATCGTTCAGACCGATGCATCAGATGTGGGGCTGGGGGCGGTCATGTCCCAAGAGATCAATGGGGAGGAACACCCGGTAGTTTATCTCAGCCGAAAATTGTACCCCAGCGAGAAGAATTATTCCATAATAGAAAAGGAGTGTCTAGCGATCAAGTGGGCCTTAGACTCCCTGCGATACTACTGGTTCGGGAGGACGTTCAAATTGGTGTCTGATCACGCTCCCTTGAAGTGGATGCGAGAGAGAAAGGGGAACAATGCTCGGGTAACTCGGTGGTTCTTAGCCTTGCAGGATTTCAGGTTCTCAGTGGAACACAGGCCAGGCAAAATGCATGGAAATGCAGATGCCCTCTCGAGGGTACATTGTATGATGGCAGAAGGTGCCCAACCATTCGGCTTTGGGCAGAGGGGGGGGGGGGGTCTATAGGAAGGTCAGAGGTTCCATCATAGATGGGAGGTATTTATCACCAAGGTGGCTGGCCTCGGTGATATAAAAAACCCAGTAGTATAATGCCACCAATAAGTATTGCTGTTGAGCAAGTTTTCTTATTAGTAGTCTGGGTCGTTTTTTTTTTGAGCGGCCCAAGAGCTTGGGTGGGACGGTCCCTCCAATACTCCAGCCCAGGTCTTATCAACCAAATAAAAGGCAGCTGGTGCAGGAAGTCTGGAGGTGTGCTTCTGGACCTAAAATCAGAAGCTGTGTGTTGCCAGACTGTGAGGCTGTGTAGGCCTGAGGACCTGAGCTACTAGTCGGTGAGACTCCACATTTATGGTTGTTGATCTTCCTGCCAGAAGAAAGGAGTTATTATTTTGCCACTGTGGATCTATATGCTGAAGTGAAGCTGTATTTTGTGTTGCACGTTTATGGACTTCCAAATAAACCTTTATTTCATGTGAACTGACTACCTGCTCTCGTGCCTGCCTTTGTGCTGACCCCTACAAAATATATATATATTTATCACACCTCATAGGCCGGTATAGCCATTTATAGCCAGGTATATGTCCCCCATAGTCAGTTATTGCCCAATATATGCCCCCATAGGTACTTATAGGCAGGTACAGGCAGGGCTTATTTATAAAAATAAAAAAAAATAAAAAAAATACTACTTACCTTACCCCGACGCTCCAAGGCTCTCCCTGCGCTCCGTCTTCTGGTACAGGCGGCGTGATGTCATCAGGCAGCTTGATGACACACACTGCCTGTGCTGGAGACTCTGGAAGGCCGCAAACAGAACTTCCGGAGTTCTATTGCGGAGCAAGGAGTGCTCGTTTCCTGCTCCGCAATAGAGTCTTCAGCTGTATGTGCTCCCAGGAGTCGCATACAGCCGAAGTGATCCCTGCTGGTGCTCGGGCCATGGCCGTGCCTGGACGCCGCCGGGGGACTGGAGAGCTGTTTGCATTCCCAGGAGTCACATACAGCTGAAACGATAGCCGACAGCGCCCGGATGCTGTCGGCTAACTCAGGATTCAGCTGCATGTGCTCAAAGAGGAGTTGCGTACAGCTGAAGTGTCCCTGCCGGCGCCCAGGCTCCGACAGTGTCTCGAGTATAAGCCAAGGACGGCTTTTTCAGCTAATATTTTGGGCAAGAAAAACTCGGCTTATACGCGAATGAATGAAAATTTTATATATATATATATATATATATATATATATATATATAATATATATAAATATATATATTTATATATACAATATACACATACATACATACACACATACATTTAATACATAATCATACATATATATATATACATACATACATATATTCGCCGTTCTCTCCTTGTTTACTTAGCCATTTGTTGTGGCTTATGTTCTTGCCCTTTTTATATGGGAGTTTTCTTGTATTGTATAAATACATTGTATAACTATAATTTAGTAGCAAGTTCTTTTGCTCTATATTATTGCTTTTACACACACACACATACATATATACATACAGTAACACCCATTGTCATATTTGTTACTTATTTTTGTGGTGCCCATGGGGTTTCATTGTTTATATACAGTTCAATATGGCCTGGAAATCCTGCTCTAGAGCAGATGATAGACGTCGCGCAAACGCCTTTAGAAGCCCACAATGGCTTTAGACAACAATGTGCTCTAGCCACGTTATCTACTAGTAGATGGCCTTTCCCAGGAATGTGGTTTTAATAGTAAATGCATCCAGAGTATTTGTCAACGACTGCAAAATAATATATATCTATCCATATCCATGATCATGGTACAGCACTTCGATGTGGGTGCTGTGAGATTTGCATCAAAATGAGATTTCAGGATTGTGATTTGCAGGTCTGCAGTGTATTTATGCTCCAACTAATGGTATTGATAGGCATTCCAGATTATCAGGATGTGAAGCCGAGTGCGTTTTGTGAGCCGAGGCAATGGGTCCACTTGGACATAATGATCTAGTTTCATTTTTATAGAATTTTATATATGTTCATTGTGTGTTAATTTGTGCTTTTATTAGGATTGACAGGCGGGGATACTTAAAGGGAATGTGTCATCAAAAATGACTTATTGTTTAACTCACGTTTTTATGTTAAACACATTTTTAAAGAATTTTTGGTTATATTTATTTTTAATTTTCCGTATCACTTTCAATATTTTTTAATACCGTATATACTCGAGTATAAGCCGAGTTTTTCAGCACAAAAAATGTGATGAAAAATCCCCCCTTGGCTTATACTCGAGTCACTGTCGGCGCTCAGGCGCTGCGATGGCCCGTGCGCCGACAGGGACGCCTCAGCTATATGCGGCTCCTCAGGGAGCGCATATAACTGAAGGCCGAGTGAGCGCACCGTGTCCGGGCGCTGCGGTGGTCCGGGCCCTGTCCGCGATCCCTTCACCTATATGCGACTCCTCTGGAGCGCCTATCGGTGAAGGGATCCCACTGCGGGGCACAGAGCGAGCGCTCCGTGCTCCGCAGTGGCCTCCGGGCGGCCGCAAGCAGACTCGCGGCCGTCCGGAGTTTCCGGCACAGGCAGCGTGTGTCATCACGCTGCGTGCGCGGCCTGATGACATCACCCTGCCTGTGCCGGGAAGACCGCGCGCGGGAGGCCGGACAGCGAGGAGGCGGAGCGGCGAGGGAGACGGAGCAGCGGGGAGCCAGGTAAGTGTTTTTTTTTGTTTTTTTAAACTTCCTATACCTGCCCTACAGCTGCCCCTACACCTGCCCTCAGCCCCCCTCAACCTGCCTACAGCCGCCCCTACACTGCCTACAGCCACCCCTACCCTGCCTACAGCCACCCACACCTGCCCTGGCCACCCCTAACTCCTAGGCACCCCTACACCGCCCTTTTCGGCCGCCCTACACCTCCCTACGGCCGCCCCTAAACCTTACCTGCCCTACAGCCGCCCCTACACCTGCCCTACAGCCGCCCCTACACCTGCCCTACAGCCGCCCCTACACCTGCCCTACAGCCGCCCCTACACCTGCCCTACAGCCGCCCCTACACCTGCCCTACAGCCCCCCCTACACCTGCCCTACAGCCTGCCCTACACCCGCCCCAACCCCGGCCCTACCGCCGCCCCTACACCTGCCCACAGCCGGCCCTATACCGGCCTACAGCCGGCCCTACACCTGCCCACAGCCGGCCCTATACCTGCCTACAGCCGGCCCGATACCTGCCTACAGCCTGCCCGATACCTGCCTACAGCCTGCCCGATACCTGCCTACAGCCTGCCCGATACCTGCCTACAGCCTGCCCTATACCTGCCAACAGCCTGCCCTATACCTGCCAACAGCCTGCCCTATACCTGCCTACAGCCTGCCCTATACCTGCCTACAGCCTGCCCTATACCTGCCTATGGGGCCATATACCTGCCTATACCTGCATATAGGGCCATATATCTGCCTATAATTGCCTATGGGGGACATTAAACTGCCTATGTAATTTTATTGGTATCCATTTTTATTTTTAAAATTTACCAGTAGCCGCTGCATTTTCTACCCTAGGCTTATACTCGAGTCAATAACTTTTTCGCTTTTTGGGGCAAAAGTAGGTGCCTCGGCTTATACTCGGGTCGGCTTATACTCGAGTATATACGGTAATTCTTAAGTCCTGCAGTTTTCACTTTGACCACTAGGCCTAATAACAGTCTGACACTTCCTGCCCTATAGATAAAGATTCTCAGTAGTCTGCTCATTATTAACACAAGCAGGGTCAAACTGAAAGGAGACACCAGTGTGAACAGATAACACAGGATCCACCAGTCACAAGAGGAGATAGTCCCCAGCTCTCAGCCCCCTCCTCCCTGCAGAGTGAATTCTCCTAGTCACACAGCATAACTAAAAAACTGTCCTATTAAGTTTTGGGGACAGAAACAGTTTTTTGGTTCTTGGCAGAAGTGCTTAAAGATCCCTCGACTGCTGTTAAAGCATCAAAAAAAGGCCTAGTCCAAATTGAAAAACTCAGGATTAAGAATTATTAAAAAAAATTGAAATGATATGAAAAATTTAAAAAAGAAATATAACCAAAAAATTCTTAAAAAATGTGTTTAACATAAAAAGTGAGTTAAACAAAAATTAAATTTTTTAATGAATTTTCCCTTTAAGGATGTGGTTGCGTCATTTCCCACAGGTCCTTGATAAAGCTTCAGCAGATGCAAAAAGGTCGTAGGCCATTTCCCTGTTGTGTCTAACCCTGCTACTGATGTATGTGTATTTTCTAAATAAAGCTGAAGGAAACGAGTGCCGAGGATTAATTCTTTACATTGCTCAACTAAGATTGAATTAACATAACATTTCCTGGCTCCATTGTAGATATCCGAGAAGATGCTTGTTCACAGTATACGGCAGCAAAATCACAGGAAATGAAGATCAGGAAAAAAAATGGTTTTTTCTGAAAACTTTTTTCCCCATTTACACATGGAATTGGGAAATTTTTTGGGCACCAGGCCAGGAAAAATTTGGGGAAGAGCTTGAACGGGTTTCAAAACGGGCAAACAAAAGACAATACCGAAAGATTAAAAAAGATCGGGTTTTATTTATTTTAGAGAAAAGTGGGGCTTCGGGGGACATAAAAAAATATACAAAGGTCAATAAGTCCTGTCCCATGACTATTTACCCCCGGGACTGTATCCAGGAAAAGGGGGTGTCCTCTACATTAGAGGGAAAGAAAGTTTCTACATAGACATGGGAAATTCATTCTTTACTAAAAGAGCATGAGACTGTAATCTGTCAAGGAATGTCCCATGGTAAATTTTCACTAAAAAAAAAAAAAGGGTCTGGATGCTTTGTAGGGGGTAATATATAACAATTATAGTGACTAGGGTTCTGGGGAAGGGGCGTTGATCAGGGGGTTTATTTTGATGTCAGATTGGAGTAGGGAAAATTTTTCCCCCAAAATGGGACAAAGGCTTCTACCCCCAAGGGATTTTTTTCCCTTCCTCTGGATCAACACATGACAAAAGCTGAACTGGATGTTTTGTGTCTTTTTTCCCCTTTCAAACTATTAACTATCGCATATTTCCCCGTAGCTTTTTTTTGGAGTCCCAAAAAAGGAAGAAACAGTTTTTTACACTGATGCAGGCTTATCTGGGTTAAACTGGTGTGCCATGCTGCCCTTCACAAATTTTGAAGCCCCCCCCCCCCCCCCTCCCTCTTCATGTGGATTCGACTTCAAATACTCATTCAAAATCTAAAGAAAATTATTCAAGTTCACTCAACACGTATTTTCTCGGTCAGTTTTTAAGAGTAAAAAAAAATTAAAAAAATTTTTACTCACCGTGTATTCTAGTCCAATCCCCGGGCCAAAAAGACATACAAAAGGTTTTAAATGCAGATTTGCATCCAAAATCTCAGACATAAATGAGACTCGTTTTCTGACTCTGAATTCACCAGAAAAAAAAATACCTAAAAATCCCATTAAATACCGTTTAAAACCCGTCGCCCCCCAAATCGATTTTCAACGTGAAACTGACGAGTAAATTTTATTGTAAGGGAGTACCTATAGATGCTGCACATAGCCAAAACATCTGCTTTGTGCCCCCCTTTAAGACCTCCACATTCCCCATGTTAATATTACTGACCCCCCCCCCGAGTGTTGGGGTGCAGTGTAGTGTAATTATATCTATAGGACCTGTGGTCTAACATCACACACGTCCTGCAAGGGCCAAACACACCTACACAGCAGGCAGGGATGGTGGGTGCTTTGTAGTTTTGCTGCCATCTGCGCACAATTGCCTCAAAATACAGGTAAATGTCTGCAGCCCACACACTTCTCAGCTGTACCTGCATCCAGTGTTGTGTCTGTCCTTTAGAATGTAATCCTAAAAGGCTCATGGGAAAAGAGCTGCAGCGCCCTCCATTGGATGTGGCTTTTCTCAAGTCACATTTGACTCACTGTGCCTTTTTATGTAAAAGAGCTTACCATAGCCATGCCAGTTTGTTCGTCTAAAGACCGTTGCTTCGGAGTGTTGTCCGACATCAGTGCAGAGTAGAACACTGCCTGGCTAGGTGGGTGGCATTGGCTATGAAAATCTCTTTTACACCCCAAGGCTCAGCGAGTCGTGACTTAAGGAATAGAGGTGGCGTTGCAGCTCTTCCCATGAACCATTTAGAATATTTACATTTACTGGAGCTTCCAGGCAATAGGTCTCTACAAGCAGACATGGTGCCTTTCCCCAATAAGAACCCGTGCCCACTCTGAGTGTTAGTGTGTCACATGGAGGCAGTATATCTGTTACAAACTGACCCAGGACACACTAAGGTTTTTATAATGATCTCCTAAAGACACAGCAGAAGAGATGATAATTTTGTCTTCAATGTATACATAGCCTAAACTACATGAAATAGCAGTAAAGCCAAACCTATCAGAAAGAAAGGATTGCATCATTAATGTAAAAGCATTCCATACAGGTTATCAAGAAGAAGAGTAATGATTTTCCACTGAGCAGGCACGAAGCTATCGTGTCTTTATGCAGTTGGTATAAAATCTCATTTTTATTACGAGTGATACTATCACAGGTGTTGCCTGAAGTTTGGTTCAATTCAATTTATTTCAAGCTCATACAAATAGAAAAAGACTAATTTATTTTTCAAATGATAATAAATTCAATTGCAAATAACACTTCCTAAGGGCTGCATGAGGCATCCGTGGATTTATTCACTATACATTAAAATGGAGACTAATCAGGTTACAGGCTGATGCCCCTTCACTTCAAAGTCAATTCAATACCAAGTGCGTATTATAGATCGTACTAATGCACATTTCTAATGTGTACTGTACACATGTATAGTTTATGGACACTTTGTTTAACCCCTTCCTGACCTAGTGATTCTTCACAACAGAGTTTTCTTTTTTTTTCATTCCTGTTTTCCAAAACCTATAACTTTTTAGTGTTCCCACCAGAAGAGTCATAGTATTTTATATTTTTCATATAATGTACTATACCAGTGTACTGACAAAAAAAATGTTTGTGGGATAAAATGGGAAAAAACCCTGAGAAGATACCAGTGTTTTTTAGTAGTTTTTTTTTTTTTTGTTAACGGTGTGATGTATCTGACAGGTTAACTTGATTCTGCTTCCTAACTTTTATTATTCCTGTAATTCATAGATTTTTTGTTATGGTCTAGTATGCCCAGCATAACCATTTACTGAGCCTACTGTGAAAATTGAGCTGTATGTTTTATTGGTACCATTTTTTGGGGGTAGCAAAGACAGAATTACAGTGGGGAAAAAAAAGTATTTAGTCAGCCACCAATTGTGCAAGTTCTCCCACTTAAAAGAGAAGAGAGGCCTGTAATTGACATCATAGGTAGACCTATACGATGAGAGACAGAATGAGAAAACAAATCCAGAAAAATCACATTGTCTGATTTGGAAAGACTATCTACATATTATGGTGCAAATAAGTATTTGGTCACCTACAAACAAGCAAGACTTCTGGCTCTCACAGACCTCTAACGTCTTCCTTAAGAGGCTCCTCTGACCTCCACTCATAACCTGTAGTAATGGCACCTGTTTGAGGTTGTGGACAAGTGTCTTTTATAATGATAACAAGTTCAAACAGTAACACTCCAAACACCACTATGGTGAAAACCAAAGAGCGTTGAAGGACACCAGAAACAAAATTGTAGCCCTGCACCAGGCTGGGAAGACTGAATCTGCAATAAGCAAGCAGATTGGTGTGAAGAAATCAACTGTGGGAGCAATAATTAGAAATTGGAAGACATACAAGACCACTGATAATCTCCTTCCATCTGGGGCTCCACGCAAGATCTCACCCCATGGGGTCAAAATGATCACAATAACGGTGAGCAAAAATCCCAGAACCACACGGGGACCAAGTGAATGACTGGCAGAGAGCTGGGACCAACGTAACAAAGGCTACCATCAGAAACACACTATGTCGACAGGGTCTCAGATCCTGCAGTGCCAGACGTGTTCCCCTGCTTAAGCCAGTACATGTCAGGGCCCGTCTGAAGTTTGCTAGAGAGCCTTTGGATGATCCAGAAAAGCATTGGGAGAATGTCATAAAACTTGTCGTGTTTGGAAGAGAGAGAATGCGGCGTTATATGCTTTGGGGCTGTTTCTCTGCAAAGGGACCAGGAAGACTGATCAGTGTACATGAAAGAATGAATGGGGCCATATATCCTAAGATTTTGAGTGCAAACCTCCTTCCATCAGCAAGGGCATTGAAGATCAAACATGGCTGGGTCTTTCAGCATGACAATGATCCCAAGCACATTGCCAGGGCAATGAAGGAGTGGCTTCATAAGAAACATTTCAAGGTCCTGGAGTGGCCTAGCCAGACTCCAGATCTCAACCCCATAGAAAACCTTTGGAGGGAGTTGAAAGTCCATTTTGCCCAGCGACAGCCTCAAAATATCACTGTTCTAGAGAAGATCATGAAGGAAAGGGCCAATATACCAGCAACAGTGTGCCGCCAACCTTGTGAAGACTTAAAGAAACGTTTGACCTCTCTCATCGCCAACAAAGGATATATAACAAAGCATTGAGATGACCTTTTGTTATTGACCAAATAAATTCTTTCCAAATCAGACAATGTGATTTTCTGGATTTGTCTTCTCATTTTGTCTCTCATAGTTGAGGTCTACCTATGATGTCAATTACAGGCATCTATCATCGTTTTAAGTGGGAGAAATTGCACAATTGGTGGCTGACTTAATACTTTTTTCCCCACTGTATTTTGCTCACCATTAAGGATAAACAAGGTTATATTTTAACCCCTTCCAACTGCAAGGATTTTTGTTTATATCACGTTCGTCTTTTCTCCTTGCCTTCTCAGAGCCATAACCTTTTTAATTTCCTGTCTACATAGCTGTATAAGAGCTTGCTTTTTGAGGGACAAATTGCACTTTCTAAAGGTATGATTTACTGTACCCTATAGTAGGCTGGACAAAAAATAATTATTTGCGGGGTAGTACATGAAAAAAAATCCTTTACAATACAGTATAAATGAAATGTTATTGTTTTTCTGCAGTATGATATAATTCCGGCTATACAATTTTTGTACAGTTTTTGTTATACTTTATTACTTTAAAAAAATAAAAATAAAAACTTTTTTGGAAATAAGCGACTTTTTGGTCACTCTTTATTCAAATTTTTTCGGTGATGCAAAGGGACCCAAAAAAGTATTTGTTTTCTTAATTGCTCATCGTATAGGGAAAAATAATGTTATATTTTAAAAGATTGGACTTTTATGAATGTTGCAATAACTATGTTTAGCTTTTATTTATTTATAAAGTGGAAAAGGAGGGGGTGTTTTAAACTTTAATATTCTTGAATTTTACCTTTAGTCCCCTTTAGGGTATTCGACCACTTGATCGCAATAGTAATATATTGCAAACAGTGTACAATATGGACTCTCCTATTATACCCTCTGATCCAGGCCACTGGCTTCTGGTCCTGGCTGCAACTTACAGCTGTTACCTGCCTCGTAAGGTGAAGGCTCAGCGAGTGAGCCAGCTCTTTACTCCTTTCCCAACATCATGATGTACAGTCATGTCATATGATAGATAGGGGTTGAGACACTGGAGTTTTACTGATGCATTAATACCAATTACAGTATGTTTATTTTGTGCATGATATGTTAGAGGTTTCCAATTTTTTCTTAGATATCTTTAGGCCTTGTACTTTTTTTTTTTTTTTTACACAATTTGTTTTCTTAGTTACCATGTGGTACTTGACCACTAGAGGGGGCAGGTGTTTGTGAACTATACTGCAATAAAAATAACCTTTTACCACAACCTTATTAATTACAAGATGATACATGAGTTAATTAAATCTGCACAAGCTCTAGAAAATACATAGAATTTATTTGTATTTTTGTTATAGGAAAGCTCAATAATGCTATGGATTTAGGACTAGATACATTAAAAGAACCATAATTGTAGAATATGTCAGGCTTTTACTGGCCAGTTCAGGCAATTAACAGGTCATTTATTTGTGAAGAAAAATACCAACATAAAAACACACAACTCACCATCATCGATGGGCTTCGTTTAAAAAAAAAAAAATTTAACATAATAACAGGGTCCCTTCAGACTACTCTATATGAACTTAAGATCTCAGTTCAATTTAAACCATTACAGATCACGTCAGAATCTTAGCAAACCTTTTTCAATTAAATAACAGCTTAGCTACTGGTTTGGAATTGTGGGAAATAATCTCTCACGGGTCTCCTCAAAAAGAAATAGTGAAATATAAAAGGACAGAAAAGCGACTCCCTGGAAGAGTATTATATGGAAAATCAAACAGATTTAAAGATTTGGTTAAATTCTGTTAATTTATTTAAAAAACAAGAATGGATTTTGAAGAGAAACAATTTATTGAATCTGCATGGATCTCTTCAGAACGTAGGAAATTTCAGTAGTTTATGATAATAGTATACTCATCTCTTTTACAATATAACTAACTCTTTGTATTGGAAGGTATTTCTGAAAAAATTTGTCTGAATTTAACTCCAGACTGTCATTTCCTGGCTCTCATTTTTTTTCCTCTTCTCCATCCAAGAGCCATAACTTTTTTTTTATTTTTCCATCTACATAGACATATGAGGGACTTTTTTTTTTATTTTTGCAGGAGCAGATTAACTTTTTAATGGTGCCATTGACAGTAATGTACTGGGAAATGGAGGTGGGTTGGGGTGAAACATGAAAAAAATGGTACTTGCATCATGTTTGCGGGGGGTTGCTTTTATGAAGTTCACTCTTCAGTATAAATTATGCGTTATCTGTATTTTTAAGGTCCGTATGATTCCAGTGATACCAAAAATATAGGGTTTTCGTTATATTTTAGCACTTAAAAAAACTAAAACATTGGGGCAGATTTATCAATAGTGTCTTACTTTTAGAAAGTGTAAACTAAGACTAGACATTCTTACAATGCGCTACATTTCTCATAGTGTTGATAAATCTGGCGCAGGTTAGAACTGTCTAGTCTAAGTTTGTACCACTTATAAATTGACTTACTTTTACGCCAGAAACTGCAACAAAATTCTGACGCATTTTTTGTCGCATTTAAACCACGTCTGAAACGGTCTAAAATAAATAGTGGCGAAAAGCTTGTTTTTGCCGCAAATTGAGCGAGAATTCTGACGCAACTGCCTTGATAAATCTGCCCCATTTTCTCTCTCTTAAATTTGCACTGCAGCACCATTTTCTGTGACCAAGAACGTTTTGGTTTTTCCACCTAAAGACCCGAGTGAAGGCTCATTTTTTGCAGACATGAAATGACCCCATAAAAAAAAAAAAAAAAAGTATAGTGCTTGGAATTTTTTTCTTCTACTGGGTGCAGCATACAAGATAAATGACGTGAAGATACCAATTATGTGGAACATTTTTATTTTTATTCTTTGTAAAGTGGCAAGAGGGCCGGGATTTAAACTTTCAATATTTTTCTTTATTATTTTTTATACATTTAAAAAATATTTTTTTAATTTTTACATTTAGTTCCCCAAGCATATTTCACTACTAGGGGACTCAATCGCTGCTATATCGTTATTAAATAATGCAGAAGGATGTACCAAGATGGCAGTTTTATTACTTTCTGCCTGTGGCAGGAAGTAATAGAAACGTTAGTATGGCATCTATAGAAGCTTTCATTAGGCTTCCGGCTGCCATGGTAACCAATCGGCACCCAACTGCTGCGCACCTGCATAGAAGCGAGGCTACACACAGTACAGGAAAATCACAAATTAACAGAGAAAACAAAGGGAAATTAAAGAAGACTAAGGTAAACAATTTCAGATTTTTTGGGGTTCTCTATAACCAGAAAGTAGTTTATTGCCTTGGCGCTTAAATTCTGAACTGCAGACTTTGGGGAGCAGTTTTACAAAAGAGGGAGCACTTTTGAAAGACTGCAACTCTAACTACATCACTACTAGACCATTACTGCGACTCTAACCACAATCCAGCCTAAGTTAGAACAGGTTAAAGGGGGAAGCTCTGTGTACATGCATCTCTCACTTTAGTCTGCAGAGCAGAGGCTGGAGAGACAGCAATAGGGATGAGGGATGGGTGTTATTTAATTAAACTCTTTATCAATCAGAAAGCATATGATGAAAACAAGCACTTGCTCATCAAACTACTCTGCTACACCTAATTAGACGTTTATTCACACCACGACCTAGTCATTTATCCCCTCTGTGGTTTTACAGAGGAAAGAGTCATGTCACTAAGGGGCTAAAGTGCACTTATGGCACCAAAGTAAGGTGCCAACTATTTTTACTCAAGAGATGAATTCAAAATCTACACTAAAATAAGAGTGACATTTTTGGGAGTTTTTTTCAAATTAAATGAGACTGTTAGGGAATTAAACATCTCAGGAACTGAGATTGCAATAATCTTCTTCATGAAGTAAATTTCATCTGTCAGTGTGGAACTGAATAATCAGCTAGCTCTATGGGTCTATGGGGAGCGAGATTGAGGGCGCTGGTATTTATATCATTTCTTTTGTATTGTAGTGACATATTTATTCACAGATACAGAACAACAACAAAAGCACCAGTTAGACGTGAGCACTCTGAGTGGTAATGCGAGACAGTGGCAAGTGAGCTCTGCAGCACGGGCATTCCGACTGCCACTGGTGGAAGGAAACAAAAGACCAGGGGGAAACACCAGCAAAGCCAGTGCTGGAACGGAGGCGATGAAGAAGGCAGGACCCTAGTTTTGTGTTCCCCTGGACAATCCCTTTAAAGGTTTAATACCTCCATATAAAAGGTATGATCATGATTTTTTTAAAGCATTCAACCAACTTAAGGAAGTTGTTGTATAAGTACCTTCAGTTATGATCTGCCAAACTAAGAAATACAACAGAATTTGTGACATTCAGTAATTTATGATTATTGGTTAAAACAAGAATTAAAACTCAATAATAAAAACTGAACCTAACAACTCAAAAGTAAGACCTAACAAAAAAAAATTGTTAACGATTGCTGGTTAATTATCAACTCAGGCTCTGTACACCTCCGTTTTGCTCTGTAAGTTTAGTGCTAGAGACTCACCTTTATGTCTAAAATGTAATATTAATCCAGGAACTATAATTCTCACTATGTAACTGTCCTAAACTGAGGCATTATTGGACTTCTGTTATCAAAAAGATTGAAGAGGTTAATGAAAATAATCTGGTATTTGATAGAAACATTTTGCATCCTTAAATGTTTTCTTTTACAATAAGATTACATTGCTATACAAACTGGCATCTCATAATAGTAAGGAAGCTCATATATATCTAAATAATAGACAAAATATAATGCACCATAAATGTATATGTTAACCCAAAAATTATATGTGGGGCAGAATTAGAAAAGAACTGCAAACAATTTTAACTTATTTTTTTGGGGAGGTGGAGGAAGTTTAAGAGTTTACTGTGTGGCATAATTTACTTGTTACCATTATTCTGTGGTTTGTAGGATTCCAGTGATACCAAATTTACATTTGCTATGTTTTACAACTTTTAAAAGAAAAAGGAAAAATTGCTTTTCTGACGCCAATAACAATTTTTCCTTTGTTAGAACTGTGTGTTTTGCAATCCTAAATGTTGATTTTATTGGCATACAGTATGTCACTTTTCTTCTTTTTATGGCATTCATCAGGTGGAATAAATAACATGATATTGTATTAGATTGAACTTTTATGGACGCAATGATTCCAACTAAATTTATTTTATTTAGAGTTATAGTTTTTAGATGATAAAATAGGAAAAGGGGTTTTTTTCGGTTTCTAATATTTTTACATTTTATTTATATTTTTCACGACAATTTTTAGCCAACCTAGGTGACTTGAACATGCGGTTCCATGTACTGTAGAACTTATGTACTGCTGTATATGGGCACTTTATTGACCTTCTATGGCGGGGTGTAACAGGAGCACAGCCATGGCAGACCTAAGGGCTTCTGGCTGTCATGGAACTTAACGGCACTCTGAGATGTTTGTTAACAGAGGGCTGATTGAGCTGTGGAACAAAGTGGCTGCACCACTCCTAACAGCTTAGCTGCCACAGTGAGTGTATGTTCACATGGCATTTGTTAAATATGTATTTGGATACATTTTATGTATTGAAAAATGTACCCCAATACATATTTAACAATGTTCAAGTTTGATTACACAGATTTCAATGTAAAATACGTATCATCGTTTAGACGATATGTGTTTTGCATACATTTTTGCATTGCGTTACACATGCGTTCCAAGAATTGACATATTAATTCATGATCCGTTTAAGCATTGAAAAGAGAATAGAAAGTATAGGGCTATGCTTCTGCAGCCCAGAAAACGTATCCAAATACATACCACACTTGTTTCACATATTGCAAAAAAGTATCCAAGATGCCGTCAAACACGTCTCTAACAATGTGCAGTGTGATTTTACATTGCTTCCAATGTAAAACACGCACTGGCGTTCAGATGAGTGACCGCCAATGCGTGTTTACTTGCGTCTTTTGGATCCGTTCAAAGAACTGACGTGTCAATTATTGACCCGAAAGAAGGAGCACCCTATTTAAAACTACAGGGTGCGATCCTGCTGCAGCCAAAACGTAACCAAACAAGCACCTGCGTGTTGGATGCATTTTGAATCCGATTGACGCAGCGCTTTTGGATGTGATTTTTGGATCCAAAACGCTATGTGAACATACCCCAACATTAATCACTGTATCTAAGCGGTTAAGAAGCCGGAATCGGAATGATCTCTGGTCCTTGCCACTTGCAGTAGGTGCTAGCTCAAATGAACAGTCGCTATATGAAGTCCATGGTTCAAGATTTAGATTTCAAACTAAATATGCTTTCTTTTTATATATTGAATAGTCAAGCCATGGTTTTTTTCAAAAAATATTTTAATCTAAAATTCCTTTTATTAATAAAGACAAATATTAAAAAAGAAAATTTTACTTAGCGATCAACAAAACCCATATTACACATTTACCTTCAGAACCACTTCTTCACAAACTGTAACTTACCAATTATGGACCATCAATTTCTGCACTGCCAGTAAAGCATTGTACCGAACCTGTTGGTCTTCATGATGCATGTGGTTCATTACCAGTTGCTTTCCACCCAACTGCTCAATCACCCTGAAAGATGAAAAAAAGACTTGTCATATTTTTTTAACTGACACTTTTCCTTTTTTGTTCAAAAAAATTCACTCGGGACCTTGGCAAAACCTTTGGTTTAAAAAAATTTGCATTTTTTACTTTTTTTGGGATCATAAAAATTTTTAAAGGTTTAGTCACCTTTTTTTTTTTTTTTAAAATTCAAAAGGGAGGGGCCCTTCCACCCCAACAGTGTCCTTAGCCCCAGCCCATCCTCTTTTAATAGAGCAGAGGGGAAGCTGGGACCTTCATTCCCTAAATTTACGGGGGCCCTGAGAGGGCACAAGTGAGGTAAGGGGGTTATTTTTGGGGTACCCATCTGAACAAAGGGGTTTAAACCTTGTCGTGGGGGGATGGGCCATCGCAGTTTTGATCAAAAAAACGCAATTGGGAACCTAAATTTTATGTATCCAAAAAAAGTAGCAAAAAATTGCTTTTTAAAAATTTTCATATTTTTAAACCTTGGACCGTCTCTTAGCATTTGCATAGTGCTCCCTGAATTGTTTTTGTTTCCTTTTGTTTACCACCGGGGTTGGCTTGCCCCTCCCATAAATTTTTTTTAAAATGGGTTTTAAAGGATGTGCTGAAATTTTTTTTTTTTTTTTTTTTCAGATTAGCCAAAAAGGAAAAAGCGTTTTAAAAACTCCTCATTTTAAAAAAACAATTTCTTATTTTTTCCCCACGTAAAAATTAAATTTAATTTTAAACAAAACACATTGGGGGTTTTTTTTAACTTTTGAAAATAACAAAATAAACCGCCCAAAATACCCCCAGTCCGGGGTTTTCCCATGCTGGGAACATCTTTCTAAAATTTAAAATCAAGCAGCTTCTCATTCTAATCCTTCCACCTACAATTTCTCATCACCAGAACCACAGCTGTTTAGCACGTAAAAATAGGAATTCTTTTCATGTGGTGTAGAATGTGACAGAGTACACAGAGACAGTATTTTACAGGCTGTTTCTATTAATAAAAAACTTCTTGGTGGTGAAATCATTAAATATTACAAATGAAGGGTTCTCCAGGAAACCACCCATTTTCAATTTAAGGTGCAGATATCACCAAAAGGTATTAAAAGAATTTTCCCCCTTTCACTTAAAGTGTTTTTCTCCCCAAAGCTGTCTCTGACATAAATATCCTCCCCTGTATCTTTAAACATAAACCTCACTAAAACTGAATTTTATAGTATCCCCGCCTTTTAAACTAACCGACCTTCCCCTCCCAATTTCTTTTCTCAGTGTGGGGCACCCCCAAATAACTCCCAAAGGAAAGCGGGCCCGCTGTTTTGGGGGTTTTTATACTAGTTTCCCGATCTGTTTTTTCATCCCCTTTTACCCAATCCATTCCCCGCTCCGGGTCCCCTGCACCTCAAGAAAACCCTTCCAAAAAACCGTCCTTTTCCATCACTGAAAAAAAACTAAAACCCATTCATTGTCCCTCTTATTCTTTTTTGTTTCGACTCCCAAAAAACCCCCTGCTTACCCGGTTCCCTTCCCCAAATCCCCCTTTTTCCAATCGGGGTCGGAAGGGGGGCCAGCCAGCCAGCCCTTGGGTTCTTTTTCTTTCCCAAGGGCCCCCCTATTTTAAACGGGTCCCCCTTTCCCCCCCCAATTTTGTGTCAGTCACCCCAACTGGTTCCCCAAATTCAGAAACAGGATTAAAAAAAAAACTCATCCCCCTTCCCCCCAATAAAGCTCCCACAGGGGCGCAACCCCCTTCTTTTCTCCCCCTTCATCTCTGTCTCCCACCCGCCCCGTCCCCCCGGGCTCTGAGATATCAGTTTACATTCCTCAACATCCAAAACCCACCAAGCCCTCTCCAAATTTACAAAAGGCAGGGGAAAAAAATTTAATTGGAAAATTTTCCGCGGGAACGATTTTTGGGCACACTCAGAAACTCATAGCTTTTGGGGGCCCTTTAAATATCATCTTCTGGATAGGGGGCCTTTACCCGAAACCCTAAGGGCAACCCCACCCCCCCCCCGGACCTCCCCCGGGGCCCGGTCCCCTTTTTTTGGGGGAATTAAAATGTTGGTTTCTAATCCCGGGTGGAGGTACCAATTCACATAAAACGCCCCCCAAAATTGTTTTCAAAAATTTTTGGAAAAAATTTAAATCTTAAGGCCCTTAACAAACCCCCGGCCCTCCCCCAAAAACCCCCTTTTAGATTTGGAAAGGCTTCTTTGCGACCCCGGGGGGCCCTCTGGGGGTTTGGGTACTTTTTGTTTATTTTTCATTGTGAAATTTTTTTTTTTTGTTGACCCTCCCCAAACCCCTTCCTTTTTAAAGGGCGTGGAATTTGTTGGCGCTTTAAATTAAAAGTTTATTACTTTTAAAATTTTAAACTTTTATAAATCCTGGCTTTAAAAACCCAGCCCCAAGGCCCCCCCACTTTCTGTTTCAAATTTGTGGTTTGGTTTTAACAGAAGAAAAGGGCCCAAAACAAAACTTTTGTTTTTCCCCTACTGGCCTGTTTAGACACCCCTTTGGCGAGGGGGGTTTTTAACCCCGGGGCAGAAACAAGGCCACCAATCTCAAAAAAAAATGCAAAATTTTGTCAGTGGGGATAAACAAGCTGCTGATAAGGCGGCAGCAGAGAGTGACCAGCTGGACCATCACTTTCGGGGCTCTAGACCGACAGTTGATTATAACATAGGGAAGTTTGTATACCAAAAAAAATAAAAAAGCTCAAGCTAAAAAATTTAAAAAACAGAACAGCTTGTTTTTGGAAATTTGGCGGGGCCAATTGTAAAATAAAGCCCAAACAATGCCGGTGTTTGTGGTATAAATTTCCCTTTGGCTGCAATCAGCTCATCGCCGTCCACAAAAGAACGGAGAGGTGGCCATGCTTGTGCAACTCTCTCTTATAAAAGGCCCCCTGTGGGGGGTTAAATCTAGGTTTCAAAACCTAGAAAAAAAAAATCTAGTTTTTCTGTGGATTTTAATTAGCAAATTTACAGTATTTTCCCAAGGGCACACTCGATTTTTTCATTTCCCCCCGGGTAGTGTGTTGATTTGAATTAAAAAAGAAAAATCCGGAAAGGAAGGAGATTTCCAAAGTGTTTTAAACCACCAAAATGGTTACAGGTTAAACTATTGTCCCAAAAAAAAAAACCCAAGGGAAGTCAACTTCCTGTTAGCAAATAAGGAAAAAAAAAAAACACTTTTTCAAAAAAAACCCTTTTAATGCCTTTGTGTTTTCTTATTTTGTTAGGTCCCGGCTGCCATTTGGAATAAAAGTACGTTATTGCCTGGGGCCATGGGCACCAATTTTTAAATTTTTTGCAAAAATTTTTTTTTGTCCATCCCCCATTTTTTTTAAAAATCCAAAAATGGGATTTTGGCTGCCTAAATTGGGCTTTCTGCAACCCCCCCTCCCCATGGGTTTTTAAAATCAGTGCAGGATATTCAGTAGCATTTCCTTTTTCCATTTCCCCCAAAGGTGTGAAGCGAACACTCCAAGAGAGGTATGTTTAGGTTTTGGGGGAAACCCACCTGTGTTTGGGGTTTCCCCCTTGAATTTCCCAAAGGGGAAAGGTGGGGGAAAAACTTTTTGGGGTGCAAAGGGGGTAAGCCCCAAAATTTAATTACCTTTGGGGCAGTTTTTGCTTTTTAAAAAATTTCCAATTTTTGGCCTTTGATTTTTTCCCTTAGTTGAATGGTTGTCCCGGGGACATTTGGAATAGAAGCAAATAAGGAAAGAGAGCTATGCCGCACAAATTGGAGAACTGTGAAAGGCTTCACAAATGTACTGCAAAGACCTAAGAGTACCGGGAACTTTTTTATTTTTAAAACCCCAATTTGTACAGTTTTTCTTTTAAAAAAGGGTTTTTCTTTTAAAAAACCATGGCCCCCAAACTTCCATTAACTGCTGTAAAAGTTTATAAAACATAGTGGCTTTTTCCCAAAAACCCCTTCCCTTTGGGGGCCATAAAAACTTTCATTAGTGGAAAAAAGATCCCCCGTAACCCAGTTCCCCAATACCCCCATTTTCAGGGGAGAAAAGGCCAAACCCCAAAAAAGGAAAATTCCACAAATTAACTAGGCCCCAAATGTTAAACCTTTCCCCCGCTTTCGGAAAGTTAGATCGTTTTAAAAGGGCCCGGGAAAAAAAGACAAAACGTCCATCCATTTCAGCCTATTTTGCTAAAGTGTTGATAAAAAGGAAGGCAAAAACCCCCATGAGGTAAAAAAGCCAATTGTCCCCTTTTAAGGAAAAAATTCCTTCCCGGGACTTAAATTTGGAAACCCAAAAAAATTTCCGGAAAAACGACCCTTCTCCAGAAACCCCAGTCACTAAAACTTGTTTAATTTAAATTGCACTCTGGGGGAAATTCATCCAGACCCTTTTTTAAAACTTGGTAGTGAATTTCCCCCATGCCCAAATTTCCTCTGGCGGGGTTTTTTCCACAGCCCCTCACGGCACTTACAGTAAAGAATCCCTTTTTAAATATTTTTTATGTAGAAACTTTCGTTCCTCAAGACTTTGAGGATACCCCCCTTGTTCTGGGAAATACTCCTGGGTAAAAAATAAATCTAAAAGAAAACTCTCTATTTTGGGCCCTTTTAAAATATTTTTAAAACCCATATTTTTATTTGCCCCCCTGGGAACCCGGGGTCTTTTCTGTAAACTTTTTTAAACCAAAATTTTTGTTTAATCTTTCTGTCCCCCCAGCCCTTTTTTATTTTTTTTGTTCCCCCGTTTTTTTTATTTTTAAAGGGCTCTACAATGTCTTTTCCGTGAACTGGTGCCCCAAAAATGTACACAATATTCCATTTTGGGGGTTAACCAGTGATTTTGAATAATGTTCTCATGATTGAAAATGCCCCTTTTAATAAAACCCCAATGTTTCCTATTTTTCCTTTTGGGCGGCGCCCCTGACACGGTTTCTAAAATTTAAATTTACTGTCCACCGGGTTTCCCAAAAGCCCTTCCCCTCCAGTCACTTTTCCCAGAGTTTTTTTCCTTTTTAAACATGAAAATTTTTAATAGATTTTTGTCCCCGTGCAAACCTTGCATTTTTATCGGTGTTAAACCTTTTCTCCGCTTCTCTCCCCGGGCCTCCAACTTAAAAAAAAAACCAAAAAAAAGGCCATACCCACAGCTAAAAAAGGGGCTGGACTGAAACGGAACCCCCAGAAAAGAGGCAACAGGGGGCCCCTATGCTATTTGGGGAAAGATAAACAGGTTGGGGGCCGATTTTGGGGGCTTAAAACCACATACCCCCCCCTTTGGTGAACAATCCTTGAAAAAATTTAAATTGAACCGTTAAACACAGAAATGCAGAAAAGCCACAGAAAAAAATTTACAGGGGGGAGATTCCCAAAAATTTTCCCCCAAAAAATTCCCAAAATTAGGAAAACACCACTCCCCAACCAAAAAAATTTCAATATATGGGGTTTTTTGGCCAAAAAAAATTTTTGGGGGTTAATTTTTTTAATTGGGGGGGGGGGCATAAAATTTTAAAGGCAATACAAAAAAGGGTGCCATTAATGCAGATTTTTTTGTGGTCATCATGCTGGCTTACGCCTATTTATGCCAGGCCCCCCAATTTTAAACCAGATCCCTTTGAAATAACAAATTATCCTCTATTTTTTTGGGTTACTTTACAAAAGTTTGGGGACCCAATTGCAAAGTTTCGATATTCAAATTTGGGGAAATTCATGTATCTCGAATAAGGGCTATAATGGATGGGAGGCGTGCAGGTGGGGGCCATCTCTTAAATCCCTAAAAAAAGTGCATATAACTTTTTTTTGACATGAATTTATGTATTTTGAAATGTGTTTGCAAGTGGAGATTTGTTTTAAAAAAGGGCCTCGGAAAAGGTTCAGAAACCCAGGGGTTTAATCAGGGGGTTTCTGAACTTTTTCAAAGCAGAGAATCCAAAGAAAAAAAAAGGGTTTTCCTAAAGCAATTTTTAAAGGGAAATGTGCTAAACAGCATGACAGAGTGAGTAGCCCATAGAGGCACAGTGTAAATTCGACAGGGAAAATACACCACAGTTCAGAAAGCCTAGATTAATCAAAATATATCATCATACAATACATTAGATATTCCTTTAAAAACCTTCTGCTAATAGTCTTTTATTTGCATGGAGAGTGCAAGCAACAAGCTGTTACATTAGTAGGACTCTAATTTGCAGATCTGCTACAGGATAATTTATGTGTACCCTAACGGGAATATTTTCCCTAGGAGTAAAAAGGGAAAAAAACAAAATGTGCATTTTCTTTAAAACCAGAATTTTTAAAGAAAAAAAATAAGAAAAAAGGGATGAAAAAAAATTTTATATAGCATTTTCATCAAGTAAAAAATCTATTTGTGCCCCCGGGGCACCCTTTTTTCCCAAAGACACCCACGGGCATTTTTATCTGTTTCGGGCTATTCTTAATCCCAAAATTCGAAAGCCGCAAATTGCCAAAAAAGGGGTTTAAAGTATTCCCGGGGCACAAATGTGGCTTATGTTTACTTCACCTTTACTGGGCAAGCACTTTACCCTCCAAAATTCCAAACATGACTTTACAAAAAATTAAATAAATAGTGCAGAAGTAAAAAAAAAAAAGGTATTAAATCAGAAACGTTGCTCCTACTGCAATATATATAAAAAAGAATGTGCAGGGCTTAAAAAGATGGGGAAAGGAACAGTAAAAGGGTAAATTTTATCAAGGAAAAATAGCCAGGCAGGGGATTTTAGATCGGGACATTTTGATGACATATCCCTGGCTCAGCGACGCCAATCATGCCAAAACGGATGTGTTTAGGGACCATCCACCGTGACTTTTCGGCCAAGCAGCTTCACCCTCATTACTAAAGATATACTATTAGCACCTCTTTCAAAGTGGTTGTCTGGTTCATAGAAAAATTATAAATCTGCTACTGATGGCCAATTAAATAATAAGAAACACTCAATTTCGTTCCTGCTGGTTCCATGATATCTGTTCAATTTAGGGTTCTTTTTCCAAAAGGGCTTTCCCCCGGGGGGCCGGGCGGCCCGGGGGCCCCTGTTAAATCGCTTCCAAACTACGGTGTAACATGTGGGCATGTGACCGTGCAACTGCTGCAGCAGTGATGTCCCATTCTGAAGACTGGGGAGACCCAGCGCTGGACCGGAGGTGAGGAGGAAGGAGAGTATAGGCTTTTAATTAGCAACTAGTAGCAGAGTACGAGTAGCCAGGCAACGGGCTTTTCATTTTTTAATGTGAAAATTTTAATAATTCCCTTACATAAAGGGGAACTAGAATTTCAACTTTGCACCAAAAAGACAGTGTTTTGCTTTTTTGGGGGATTAAAGAAGATCTTGACCTCCCCTTTTAAAAATGTCTGTATTAGTATCTACTTGTGATGCCTTTTAAAATAATAATAATCTGGAGCATCTTCTATAACTCTGTGTTGTGCTGTTCCTCTGTTAATCCTTCTAGATATGTGTTACCTAATCCGTCAGGTGGATGTCATCATTCCAGTTTTCAAAAGGTTGTCTCCCTACACATGCCCTCTTTGGACACACATTGGACAATGTTAGGGTGCTTTCACACAGTGCATTTTTCACTTACAGAAATGCACAGAAAATTAATCTCCCTTTTTACTGCTGTGCATTTCTGCAAGTAAAAAAAGGCCGTGAAAAAGCCCCCTTAAGGGCCTTTTCAACGGCTGATTTGAGCCCCCGTTTTTCAGGGGTCCCTGCGCGCCGTATTTGCGTTTGCATTTACGGCTGAAATCCTCCCTGCATTAGGAAACCCCATAGTTTCATAGGAACTATGGATTCCGCTCCTTTCCCCGCCGGGCGTTTACGCCCCGTGAATAAGGGATTTGTCAAAGGGGCCGGCGAGCTGCCGCCCCCCCCCGCTGAAAGGGCCCAGCCAGCGAAATTTTGGGGGGCAAAATTCCGTCCCGCAATTACGTCGGCAATAACCCGTGTGAACTGTCCCTTGGGCTATGTTCACACGCAAAATTTAACGCCCCGCAATCACGCTGTGTTTTTGGGGAGCTTGCCCCCGGGGGGGGCCCCCCTTAGACTTTTATTACTAGCGGGGGCGTATTCCCCAATTTAGTAATTGACATGTCCTTATCTCCCCCAAGGCTTTTATTGTGCGAGCGGGAAGAGGAGACGTAATCCATATTTCTCAATGAGAACTGTGGATTACCATAATTATTGGGACATATCTCGCCCCGTATTGACCGCAGTACGGCGCGAAATACGTCCTAATTTCACCCGTGTGAACATAGCCTTAGACTGTGCAGGGACACTCCCCTCCCCAATTGGTAACACCCAGATGGCAGATTCAATATTACATTTCTAGAAGGAATAAAAAAAAGAAACCACACAACACAGATATAAGAGAGGATGTCTAAGAATTGTTCTTTTACAGGGAACACAAGCATGTACTAAAACAGACATGTCAGGAGCTCCCACAGCTCCTCTTTAACGTTTATGACAGCTTTTCTTCAAGGGACTGCAAGAGACCTTTACGTTCTGTCTCATCTAGCCCCTTCAGAAGATTTCAAAGATTATTTTAATTACCCAGGTGACCAAAGAATTATTCTGTGTGACACGAACAATAAATACTGTGTCTTGCAAGGCTTGTCAGACAATTCTCTGGTGCAAATAAGCACCAAAATATCAGAAGCAGAGGACTAGGCAGAAACAGCTATAATGATGGTTCTGGTGAATTCAAGTAATAGAACAGTATTTTGAGGAGAACATAAGATTTCATTTTGGGGCTGCACATCTTTTTAAAGAAATCTACTTTTAATCCAGGGGAGTCTACACAACGTATGGGCCCAGCAGGAATATCTTGGTGCCCCTGAGAGCTTCCAACTTAGCAAAAATGCCCATGGTGTTGTTTTCTTTCCTACATGCAGGATTTGTGCTTTCCTCATCTTTCATCTGTGTCCTTCATTAGTATTTTATTTTTTCACACTTTTTTGTTTCTTGTGGGGTTTCTGGTAAGGAGCACTTATTTGGTTGGCCTTTGATTTTACCAACCTTTTTGCTCCATCGTTCTATTGTTTCCTGTTCATGTCGGATAAGTCTGGATTTCAAACCAAGAACCAGACATGTTATAGTGGTTTTAACTGTTTTTATGGAAACAGGGACTTTTTTGATTTTTTGTTATCAAGATTTATCATGATAAGATGTGCAGAAAATTGTTTTATATGCCTCTTTTTCTTGCCATCTTCGGAGATTTCTGATGGTCTACGAACAAGACAGCAAAGGGGCAGGACTTAAGCAAACCCCAACCCAAAATGGGCATTCCCAGGTGGTTTGGGGATCGGTGTTGGCGGTCTGGGAGCATTTTCAGGCAGTATTTAACCCACCTATGTTTAACCTACTGTTATGGAGTCTGATGAAGGGTTATCTGACACGAAACACGCAACTTCCACATAAAGATTCTTAATCATCCAGAATGTGTGAAAACTTTCTCCAGTTTGCCCAGAAAAAAAAACTCCTTCAAATGGACTGTAATTACCGCGCTGGATGTCTTTTTAGTTGAAGGTGACATGGATATTAATTCTGTCATAAATTCTATAGTTCTATAAAGGATCAAGTTTGCAGTTGTTCTCTAATGAACACTATTTGTCCATGAAGCTGTATCTATTTCTTCTGTGCCCTTGGCGGTTGTTGTAGAAACTCAGACGTTATCTCCTTATAAGTTTTACTTTTACTTTGTTATGAGCTTGCGAAGGACATATCCTAATGCCCAGTGTTAGATTTTTAGAAGAAGCAAGAGATAAAACCGCAAGCCATGCTATTCTGTCATGCACAGTAGAACCACTGACCTTTAGATATCTCAAAAAAGACTATGTCATGCAAAGCTTAAAGGGGTTTTGCCACGAAGTAAAATTGACGTGGGAAGTTTTGAAAAGGGAAATAAAAAATTTTCTCCATTCATCATTATTAAAAATTCTGAACCGTTTTTGTTTTAGCTGCCCCTTTATTTTAATCCATTGTTTTACAGTTCAGTTTCCAGGGGATAAAACCCAGGGCTGGAGCTTCTCTGTCCTGGTCGCACGGGCTCAGACATCACCTCTCCTCTCAGGCAGCTACTGAGGGTTAAAAAACCCCAGGTACTGTCACTCTACTCCTGTCCTCTGTCCCTCCTGAGAAATTTAGTCAAACAGTGAAAAATAAAAAAAAAAGAAACCTCAATGGGGGTCTGTCCCTTTTTGGAAAGGGAGAAAAAAATCCACGGGTTTTGGGGGTTTCCTGCGGGATTTGAAAAGAGGACCCTTGTGCTGTGAAGAAAAAACATTCCCGCCCAGCTACTCACAATGCTTTACAAAAACGGGCCCTTTTCTATGACTACAGGGGGGAAAAGGGGCCCCTGGTAAATGTCTTTCCTGCGGGGGCACTTGTTTTTGAAATTTAAAAAAAAATCACACTTTCCCCCCCTTCTGAGCGACAAGCTAAAGAGCTGGAAAAGGGGAGGTAGGGAAATGAGTTTTGTGGCAAACCCCTTTTAAGATTAATTAGAGGTTTTTTTTTTATTTCCCAAATTGAACTAACCAAAAAAAGGGTTTGTTTAAATTAAAAACTTTTTAATGGGTAATTGTTAAAAAAAAATTTAAATTTATTTGAAAAAGGTGTTTTGTTTAAATGATAAATATATTTTTGCCCAATAAAAATTATTTTTCTGTTTTGCATAACGGGCTCCTTCCACTGAAAGCTTAAAAAAAAAGGTCTTGCCAAACTTAATAAAGGGAAAGGAAAGGAAAAAAACTTTTTAAAAATTTGGTCTCTTTTTCCTTTCGAGGGATGTGTGTCCCAAATACACTCGAGTTAATTTATTTTGGGGAACCACCCCAAAACAAAGTTGGGAGATATTTCGGGTTCTCATTACCCAAATTTTTAAATTATAAATAGCAATGGGTATACGCATTTCGCGTATAGACCACACTTCCATTGCTATTTTTAAAAAAACCTTAACTTAAAAAAAACCCTCCAGTGCGGTAATTTCAGGCCCCTTTTTTTAAAAGGGGTTTTTGCCCAGGGAAACTGGGAAAAAAAGTTTTCACACATTTTTGGGGGATTGGGTTTAAAAATTTTTGTGGGAAAATTGGGTTTGTGTCAGATTTTAAAAATTCCAAAAACGTACCCCTAACGTAGGTTTTTTAAAATAGGTGGGGGTTTAAATTTAAAGAAAAAAAAAAAATCCAAATGTGATTTAGGACTCAAACACATAAAACTTTCAAATAAAACTTTAAATAAAGGTTTAAAATGGTATTAACCCCAAAAAATGATACAAAAGTTAAAAATTTTGGTTTTAATTAAAATTTTAAAAAGTTTTGGATTTTTTAATATTTTATGTTTGCAAATGACGGGGTTCCCAAATCACAATTTTGGGGGTTTCTGTCACTTTTTGGAACCCACCCTATGTTTAAACCTTTTTGGGTTTATGGGAGTTGGGTGTTAAAAGGCATTGGGGGGGCCCCAAAATGCCGGGGGGAAAATTGAAAAAGAACCTTTTCGGTTTTTATTTTTTGGAAACAAAAGGGGAAAAGGTAGAAGGGGTTTGATGAATTTTCCCCTTTACTCTACGGCTTTTTAGTTAACCCTTCCCGACCCAAAAGGACGTTTTGAAAACGCCCCAGCGGGAAGGGGGCTTCCCGCAAATGGGGCGTATTTCATACATCCCGGGCGATCGCGCGGGTTGCGGGGGGGAACTGCGCAGATTGGGGGCATGGAACGCCAAACCGGGGAAATTTTCCTGGGGCTTTAAATTTCCCCAATCAGTAACGGGTTGTGCAAAGGGTTCCTTTTTTCAAAATGCAATCTAAAAGATTGCTTTTCCCCCGTTGGGGGTTTTTCTGTAACAAAAACCCACTGGGGGAAAAGTTAAAAAAGTGAAAAAGTAAAAAAAAAAGTAAAACACCAAAAAATAAAATTTAAAAAAAACGTACACCCCCCCTTTTCCCCTTTTTTCAAAACGCCAATCCCCCCCAAAAAAAATAAAAAATTTAAAAGTACCCCTATTTTGGTAAACGCCCCGTACGTAACGACCACCTATAAACGGTCACATTTAAATTTAACCCGTACAGTGAACGCCGGTAAAAAAAAAAAAAACAATCACCCGAAATTTCAATTTTTGTACATCCTTGGCCCCGCACTAAAATGGGAAAAAAAAAAGCGATCAAAAAATCAAAAAAAACCCCCAAAAATTGTAAACAAATTTAAAAAGTCAGTTCATTACGCAAAAAAAGTCCTTTTCCCGGTTTTCTGTATACTAAAAAAAAAAAAAAGTTATGGCTCTCAAAAAGAAAAAGGGTGGGATAAAAATTGTTTAACACAAAAAAACACGTTTTTTTTTTTTTTTTTTAAAGGTTTCAAAAGGTTTTAAAGAAAAAAAAAACATATAAAATTGGGTATCGCCGGGAAACGTAAAGACCCCGATGTAAAGCAAAAAGGTCAAGGATACTTTCACGGGGGAGAGGGTGTTAAAAAATAAAAAAAAAAACAAAACACTACTAGGATTGCGTATTTTCTTTTAAACCCTTGCCTTTTCCCAAAAAAAGGATTTTTAAAACTGATCAAAAAAGTCTTGGGCCCCTCAAAAATTTTTACCAATAAAAAGTCAAACTCTACCCCCCAAAAAAAGGGCCCCTTTTAAGTTCCCTAACAAAAATTAAAAAGTTATGGTCTCGACCCATGGCGATCAAAAAGTGTTTTCTTTTTTTTAATAAAAAATGTTTTTTTTTTGTGGGGAAAAAAGCAGTAAAAAAAATAAAAAATATATACAAAAAATTGGGTATCGCTGTAACCTGTATCGACCTGGTGAGGTTGAATACTAGGTTTTTCATTATACTGGGAGGGTGACCGCCCGTAAAAAATAAAATTTAAAAAAACACTACCCAGGAAAAGCTGGGATTTTGTTTAATAAAGCCTCACAAAAAAAACCCCTTTAAAAAAAAAGGGTTTAAAAACGAAAATATGCCCCCCATAATGGTTCCCAATAAAAACTTCAACTATCCCTACAAAAAAAAAAGCCCCTAATCAGCTTCCGTATACAGAAAACTGAAAAAGTTATGGGTAAACAGAACAGGAAACATAAAAAACACAAATTTTTTTTAGACCTATTTTTCCCATTGTGTAAAAGTTTTAAAAAAAACAATTTTTAAATTGTTTTATCAAATGCAATTGGGGCCCCCCCTTCCCAAAAGTAAATTTATCCAGTTTATTTACACTGCACAGCCCAACCCCTGTGAGAATTGAAAACCCAAAAAAAACAATGGGGGAATTGGGGGTTTTTCCCCCCCATTTTCTAGACCAATGAAAAAAAAGAAAAAAAAACCTATGGAAAAAACCCGTGCGCCAAAATGCACAAAACACCCCCCAGATGAGTTCCCTTTTGGGGGGGGCTGAATCCCAAAAAGGGGGGACTTCTGGGAAGGTTTCACCTGTTCTGATACTTTGGGGCTTTGTAAATGTGACATGGCCCCACCAAAATCTGAGTTCCAAAAGCCAAATAACACTCCCTCCCTTATGCCCCCTGCCATGCGCCCAAACAGCAGTTCACACCCACATGTAGGGTATTGCCGAACTTGGAAGAAATTGCATAACAAATTTTTGGGTGGCTTTTTACCAGGATTCCTTGTAAAAATGAAACATTTTCAGCTAAAATTGCAGATTGTTTGAAAAATGAAATGAAAATGAGACCCCCAAGTCCGGTAGGTGCTCCTCCTATTCTGGGGCTTGTGGTTGAGCAAAATAGCGCACTATGGCCACATATGGGATATCTCTGAAAACGGCAGAATCTGGGGAATAAATATCAAGTTGCATTTCCCTGATCACATCTACCGTGTTCTTGTGAATAATGTATAAAAATTGAAAATCTGGAAAAAAGTGAAATTTTGAAATTCCACTTCGCTTTAATTCCTGTGAAACACCTAATGGTTTAATAAACTTCCTAAATGCTGTTTTGAGTACTTTAAGGGGTGTAGTTGCTTACATAAAGCCCTTTATGTGGGTACCTAACATAAGGAAAAATCTAAGTCAGTAAAACTGGATGGCCCCCTAAAAAAATGTATTTTGAAATTTTCTTGAAAATTTTTAAAAATTATACAAAATTTTCTAACCCCCCTAATGTCATTAAAAAAAAAAAGACATTTAAAAAAATTTTTATGCCAAATACAGCGAATAGGTAGTTGTAGTTATAAACTATTTTGAGGGGGAATAACTATCTGTCTTACATGCAAAAATTTTAGAAGTTTGAAATTTTCACATTTTTACGTTTTTTTTAAATATTTTTCACAAATAAAAAAGAAATTTTTTGGACCAAATTTCTTTCAAATCTTAAAGCAAAATGGTACGGAAAAACGTCTCGAGTCACAGGGGATGGTTAAAGTGTAAAAAGTTTTCTGACAAACTGACGATGCCAGTTTAAAAAATGGGGCTTGTCGAGGGGCAAAACGGCTTCAGCGGAAAGGGGGGTTAAAAGGTTTTCTACTTTTAAATAAAAAACAACAACAGTATTTCCTTTACCCAGGCGGGAAAGCCACTTCGTATATATTCCCCCAGATGTAAATCATAAGACAAAAACCACAGAGAATTAAATACCTTTGGGCAAGATAGGTATAAAAAATATAACTTTTAATAAAAATTCTGATAAACCTAAAAATTTCCCCAAAAATTTTCCCCCCTTTAAAATGCCTAAAACGGGGGGAAACCCCCCCCCAAAACAAAAGGGCACCCCCCACAGGAACCTTCTAAAAACCCCTATAAGTCCCCCTGGGCCCCTAGTAAACCATTTCCGGCCGATGCCACCGGTCGTCCTGATCTCCTGAGTGTGAGAATGCCTCTTTTTGGCGCTCACCTATTTATACTAAGGGCGTGAGTGTTCCACACGATTGTATTGTAATTCTTTATGCATGGTGTTCGGGTATTTAGTTTTGGGAACGGTTTTATTTTATTGTTTTTTATTTTTTGGTACTTACGAGTTCCCTTATGTATGTTGGCCACTTTAGAAAAGGGTTTTTGTTCCCCGATGAACCCCTTATCGGTGGTGGGGGAAAACGCGTCGGGGCAGGGATACGTGTTATATTGTTGTTGGGGGTGGTGACGGTGTTTTGTCTGGTGGCATTCACCTGTAGTTGAGCTAGGTGTAGTGGGTAAGGGGACTATCACTAGGGCACTTTTAGGGTTTTATAAGGTTCCTGGTGGGGTCGCCCTTTTGTTGGGGCGGGGGTTCCCCAGTATTAGGGTTTAGGTAGGGAATTTTAGGGAATTGTTGGGTTTTTTCGTAATTTTCATTAAAAGTTATATTTTTTTCCCTTTTTGCCCAAAGGTATTGATTTCTCTGTGGGGTTTTTTCTTACTTTATAAATAACCCTATTTACAGAGGGCAATATAAGCGATTATCTTGTTAGAAAATATCTTTGGAAAAAAGGGGAGGGGGAGGGAAGCTAGAAAATCCATTGAAGGAGGTCCAGGCATTCAACTTCTATTTGGGCATATAGAGCAAGTCAAAGAGCTAGTGCGATCTTCAAGTATTTTCAGGTCTGATATTTTCAGTTTTGCTAGAGGGTAAATTTGAACAACTTCTTTCTCATTAACAAAATGATCTCCAGAAAATCAGAATGAAAAAAATAATAAGGTGCTATGCAGCCCAGAGATTCTACTCTCTAAGATTCTAAAAACATTTGTTTGGATTTGAGTACATTATAATATTTTTCAAGCAGAGACACATCAGAACTTGTATGAACACTTGTATTTTAAAATCTGCACAAAGTTGCATCAGCTTCATTCTCACCCGAATATAGGCGCCCAGAGCAAAAAAAATGACCTTTTACTGACATATACTGTTAACTAAAAAGTTATGCCCATAAACGATCCTCTTTAACCCCTTTGACCAACGACCATAAGCATTTTTTGGAATAATAAATGCTTAAAATTATTTTTTTTTCTTAAAGAGGACCTGTGGCCATTTCTTATATGACTGTTTACTAAAACACTCATGTTTTATGTGAAATAATGATTCTGAAGTGTATTTCCTTACATCTCGCTCTTTTGTGGTTCCTGCGTTATTTCTTTAAATATGTATTGTTGAATCAGTCAGTGGTGTTTCCTTTTTGTTTTTAAAAAAGGTGTGTCCCTGCTGCTGTCGCATGATTTGGGCAATGCCAGACGTATGACACACCCCCGTTGAAAACACTCACCTAAACCAATTTTTTTAATAAATTTCTGAAAGGGAAAAAAAGGAGCAGTACAACCCGTTTAAGAGAGAGGCTCCGAATTATTATTTTTAGGGGAATTGGGGGTATTCACTAAAACGACATCGTTGTTTACGGTCCCCTTAAGTCACATCTAAAAAAATTTTTTTTATGTGGAACAGAAAGGCCTTTTTATAGCACCATAAATGGAACACAATAGGCATCAATTCTAAAAATTTATAATAGTAAGACTTTGTGGCCCATAGCAACCAACCAGAGCTCCGCTTTCATTTTTAAAAACCGCTTTAGAAAAATGAAAGTGGAGTTTTGATTGGTTGTTATGGGCCGCAAAGACAGTTTTACCGATAGTTTGCATGAATGAGTCCCTATATTTTTAAATATTTTAGATTTGTTAAGTTTTTCTTAAGGGGACAAAATAATGCAAAAAGTTTGCAAATTAAATTCTAATTCTTTTGTAAACTCTATGGGCGACATGTATTAACCGGGCTGCACCAGAAGTCTGCCGTCTTTTTAGTCCGACATCTAGCGCAGCGCCGTTCGCAATAGTTTTATATCGCCGAAACACCAGTTTCAGGGGCGTGTGGGAGGCAGGGCGCACTAGAACCATATGAAGCTCTGGATTTATAGCTTCAGTATGGCAATTCCAGGCGCATTACTACTGGAACAGGTAAACCACTTTCAAAGTGGTTCCCCTGAGCCAGGATTGTTGTCTTAGCGCTAGAATGCACCCAATTTATGACCCGCAGTACAGCAGGTTCATAAAACAGGCGCATTCCACACTATTATAACGTGCATGAAAATCGCGTATAAATGCCAAAAATCATACATGTCGACCTTGCAGACAAAAGCATACTAGATGACTGTGATTAAGATAAAGGGGATAACGAAATATCGGCCATAAAGCAGAGTTTACCCATTCTCATGTCGTCTGGGGCTCCCTACAATCGAGCCTGGGCCTATCAGGCATTTACCATCGATGTGTCATAAACATATCCGATTAATTCTTAACTCTGATTCTACAAAAATGCTAGACCATGCCTTTGTCATCTCCCACCTGGACTACATCCTTTTTTTGTGGCCTCCCATCTAGCACTTTTGCTCCCCTTCAAACCATCATCAACTCTGCTGCCCGTCTTCACTGAATGCACACGAACTAGCGAATTCAGTTCAAGTTACTAACCTTGACCTATAAGTCTCTCCATAACCTGTCCTCACATACATCTCTGCCTCTGCATCTAGATATCCCCCCTCATGCAATCTCCGCTCCTCATGGGACCCTCTTCTCTCCTCTTACCAGCTCCTCACACAACCGTCTCCAAGACTTCTCTCGTGCCTCCCCCACACTCTGGAATTCACTATCTCAACACATTAGACTCTCCACCACCCTCACTAGTTTCAAGACCAACCTGAAAACCCATCTCCTCGGGATTGCCTTAACCTACAATAACCTCGCTGCCTCTATACCACCCCACAAATATGTCTGCGCCTTATCTTCTGTCTCTTTCCGTCGTCCTTGTAGATTCTAAGCCCTTGTGGGCAAGGTTCTCTTTACCAGTTGTGGTTTACTGTTGCCACTGTACTTTGTTTGACATATATGTCATGTATGTAACCCCTCCTTAAATGTACAGCGTTTTAAAATACATAATATGTCCCCACTGCACACAAAAACAACCATTTGTTTTTAGCATTTTTCGTTTTAAAAAAATGCTGAAAAAACGAATGAAAACAGCTTCCATAGATTTGTATGGTAAAAACATTCTGATGTCGCCACAGAATGTCTTTTTTCTGCTTGTTTTATCTTGCTGGTCGTTTTTTGAAACATGTTGCAAAAAACAACTGAGCAGGGCAGAAAATTTACAATTGTAGTCTATGTAAAGCGCTGGACATTTTTTGGCGAGTTTTTTGCAGAGATACACAGCAAATCTCTGCAAAAGAAAACAGTGAAAAGAAGCCACAAAAACGCGCAAAAAAATTGGATTATTGTACTTACCGTAAAATCCTTTTCTCGTCCAATACATTGGGGGACACAGCACCTAGGATATGTGCGCTTGACTTTGGCAGCAGAAACTATGCGGATCAAACGTGTTAGGCCTGCCCCGACGGCCTATATCCCTCCTGCTGACGCCAGGCTGATCAGTTGGTACAAAAGCCGTGGCCGAGAGGCGGAACCAAAGAGAACCCTAATTCCATGGCGACAACCTCGAGGGCGGGACCCGAGTCCCCCACTGAATTGGACGAGAAAAGGATTTTACTGCAAGTACAACAATCCCATTTTCTCGCCAATAATTCATTGGGGGACACAGCACCTTGGGATGTCCAAAAGCAGTCCCAAAGGGAGGGCAACTCGCAAACTTCATCAGCAGTGGCAAGCATCAGCCCACTGCTACTTGAAGTACCTTACGGTCGAGAGCTGCAACAGACGAGGCAAAAGCATGATTTCCCAAACAAGCATTGAAACCCACGGTTCGATAGGCCTACGAACCAGAAGGACCAAACGCATGACCCCCTGCAACAGAAACCTTAACCTGTGAGCGGGGCCAGCTTGCGCTGCACAGAATCGGCGAACCGAACTCTGCCCTTTCAAGTGGGAGAGGGCCCGAGTTCGCGGCCTGACTGCAGAAAAAACGGCACCCTTGGAGTAGAACATACCAACGGGTGAAATTTCTGGGTAACAGACACAGGTGGACTGAAGCCTGCGTGCTCGATTCATGGTCCGTATAACAGAACCTGACGAACCCAGAAGATCTAGGGCTGCAGTCTCAACAGCCCCGCAGTGAAACTGCAGGCGTAGTACAATGGGTTGGAGCAGAGGGCCCTGGGACAGGAGCCTGGGCGTAAAGGAGACGGTCAAGGACCGTTTCCCAATGGGCTTTGGGTCCGCGTACCAGCCTGGGGCCCCTATACAAGGTAAAGGGCGAGCTGGTACCCTTCGGACCGGGGCACTTAAAGGGGGAAAAAGGGGCCGGGGTTAAAAAGGGGGTCAGCCCAAACCTGCCCCCGGCAGGCCGCAAGTCACTGCCGGGCCCGGGGGATTCCGGGGGCCCGGGGGCCATATAACTCGGGGCTAGGGATTGAGGCGGACGCCACCATGTGACGGCTTGGTACCTCACCTCCGGCAAAAAAAAGTGAAGCGTTTCCACAGTGTTGGCCAAATTGGTTTTCCACCCCCGGAAGGGAATTCCGACCAGGCCGGTACCCCTGCTCTGCCCGCGAAGAACCTTGCGTTTTTTGAGAGACTGTTGCCCTTGGGGCCCCCTGAAGATTAGAATGCCACAGTCGTGGTGTTGTCGGCCAAACCCCAACTGGTGCCCCCGGATGAGAGGGGAACCCCAATGAGAGAGGCTTAAGGAAAAAGTTTGGGTTCCGCACATTGATCTGGACTGGCTTCCCCCCGTACTAGAGACCCCCCGTTCCGGGAGCCGGAACGGGGGGGCCCCCCCCAAAAGCTGGCGTTGTGGTGATGACCGTCATTGCGGGGGCAGAATGACTCCCTTAAAGTAAAAACCGGGGAAAGGGTAGCCCACCCATGCTGAGTGAGCCCCGGGGGGGCAGGCGCACCGCTGAGCAAGGGACATTGGGGGCAAGGTCATGAGGCAGGATTTCCCGCTGCAGGGGAGGGAGCAGGAGCTGCGCAAAGGACCCGCCTGGAGGCGGTCCTCAAATTGCCAAACCCTCGCATGCAATTGAAGAATATGCTGGGTGTGATTAAAAAATAGGGGAACGGGCTAAAGGGTGCGCTTCCAGAGGGGAGAGAAACCCCGGCCGAGGGGATAAAATACCCTCGAAATTCCTCCCCATGATGGAATAGGCCGGGATTGCTGCCAAATTTAAACCATCCAGCCGAAGCGCGCTGCAAACCCAGGGAAACCTGATGCTGACCCGGCAGGTGCTTTGAGGTGGGACCAACCCCCTATGCGAAGGATCGTCATCGGGGGTGGCAAGAGCTACAGGGGCCCAGCGTTTTACCGAACGCAGAGCTCCAAACGAGACATGTTGGAAGCCTACGTGAAAACCGGGACTGTGACGACCGGACTTTTGGGACAAAAAAAACCTGATTTTCCCAAGCACTGAAAAAACCTCTTGCTCCCGAGAGGCTACCGGACCGGAGGACTCCAGGGAAACCCGGGGCCCCATTGGTACGGTTGACCCTTTAAGGGCCGCAGGGCGTAGTGGCCCCCCTTCATGGGAACCCTAACAGGATTTGAAAAAACCCCTGAAAGAAGCTCAAAACTCGGAGGCCGCAAATTCCCTTCCGGGGGGGCGGATTCCCAGCAAAAAACCGAACCCCAAGCCAAGCCCGCGGGAGGAGGCACCCTGAAACCTGGCTGGGGAAGCCAAAACCCAAAGTGAATCCGAGGGCAACCCGGCAAAAACCAGGTCGCGGGCCTGCCTGCCGCCCCTGGAACGGGGAAAAAATGCCCCCACTCAAAACCACCCTGTCCATGACAGGGTGGCCCAACTACTTGAGCGGGTGACTGGGGGGTCCCCTGATGGGGGCCACGACCACAAGACCCCGTCCTCCAGGAAAGGGGGAAAACTTAATCGTTGGTAGGGAAAAAAAAACCCGCCGAAGTTTCCACTTCCTGGCAACCCCTTTTTCAAATTTAGGGTGCAGGGAACCCAAAAGCTGCGCCCGTGCCCTTAAAGGGGGACCTCCTTCTTGGGGGGAGTTCTCCCCCTAACATGAAGGGAGTCTTGAAGCTTGATAAGGGACCGCGCTGTCATCCCATCAACCCTGTCTGGCCCAGAGCCAAAAACAGGGGGGGCTCCAACAGGGCAAATCCAGGCTGGAGTTTTCCCCGGGTAAGGGCTGGAACGCGCTGTATACCTCAACCCTGTCTGACCCAAAGCCCAAAACAGGGGCTCCAAAAAAGGCCGAATCCAGGCCTGGGCTTTCCCGGCTAAGGGCTTGGACCGCTGCTGCCCCTTTATCATCTTTTCGGCTCAGAGCCAGATTTAGACGGTCCCCCCTTGAAGAAGCCGTATCCAGGGGTGGGCTTCTATCCCGACCACCTCTGATGGGAGAGAGCTGGGGGATAACGAGGCAGAGAAAACTTAACCCTCTTAAGCTAAGGGGTGGCCGGGCCTGGACCCTGGGGGGTGCGGGCTGGGGACGAGCCCCAAGGCCAAAACCTAACCCCGGGAAAATTGTACGGGGGGCCCCTGCTAGTGAGCGGGGCTGGCCCATTTGGGCCCCCCCCGACAGGAAGCGCTGGGTCCCCAGTGGCGGTAGCGAAGCAGCGCAAAAGGGGGCAAAGTGCACTGGGGGTAGCCAACAAACAAACCTGTGGCAATGGGCCCGGGAGAATCGCCACTGTTTTGGAAGGGCGGTTAAAACACTTTGCCCCGAAAAGGAAAATGGCTTGAAAGCGCGGGGGCAGGATGGATGGCCAAAAGGAGGCCAACTTACCATCCCCCAAAATGCTGTGTCTTCCCCCGCATAGGAGAAGCCAGGGGGCCGAACGCCGCAAAAAACAGGTTTAGGGTCCGCCCCCCAAAAAAGGCCCCGGGTCTGGAGGTCCTGCCCCATCCAGGGGGGGCCCCGGGCCCGTTTGGGGCGAGGGGGGCGCGGGGTAGGCGCGGCCCAAGCTCCAGAAGCCGGGGGGTAAATTTTTAACGATAAGCGTACCCCCAGCTCCCGAAGGCCCCCTCTCCCCCCGCACAAGCACCAAAAACCCCAAAAACGGAGGGCTGTAACGCCGCGGCACTGCATGGTTGCCCGAATACCATTGCCACACGGCAACCTGTCCTGCTGCCTTAGTGCAGCTGAAGTATAGGGGGGGTTTGTCCCCCCATCACTGGGACCCCCAGCGCGGCGGGGAAAACCGCAGCTGGGACCAAACCCTTAACCAGACGCTGCCGCGGCGGACTAACATGCCCGCTGTCCAGTGCCGGCACTGGCCAAGGGGAGGGAACGCACTCCTGTCCTGGTAAGCCCCCCCAATACCTAGGGAAAAAGGGCAACCCTGGGAGGCCGCAGGAAGACGGAATTCCTGCGGCCACCCAACCACATAAAAGGAAAAAAAACCCGACCACCCTCAAAATGGAGTTGGTCGGAGTACTCACCAATCCGACGTCTTCGGGCGTTGCAGCCTCAACCCTTCGGTACCATGCACCCAGAGGTGAGGCTACCGGAATCCATAAAAGGCCGCGGAGGCGGCAGGTGGGGACGGGTGAGCGGCGAGGAGGATGGCCAGTCAGCTAAAGAACTGACTAGTTTCCTGACACCCTCAGGGGGGAAAGTGTCACGGTACCACTAGGCGTTGACGGCCCCCCTGATAGTTGAGAGCCAGGGGCTCGATCAACTTCCAACAGGTGAGAGCCATGTGCTCAATCACCTTCCTGCAAAGGAAAGAAAAATAATAAAAACTCTGCAGAGCTGCGTCTGCCTCCTACAGACACTAGGCTGAAAACTGATCAGCCTGGCGTCAGCAGGAGGGATATAGGCCGTCGGGGCGGGCCTAACACGTTTGATCCGCCTAGTGTCCGCCTCCGAAGGCAAGGGCCTATACCCAAGGGGCTGTGTGCCCCAATGAATTATTGGCGAGAAAGAGCGTTTTTTTTCAAAAGCTTTTGACAGGTAGTGGACAAAAAAAATAATTCAGTTTTATGAAGGTTTTTAGGATTTGGTTTTCAGGTCGATTTTTGTTCACTGCTGTGAAGACAGTTTTAGGATGCATTGTTATTTTTACACATAAAAGAAACCATGTGAGAAAAATAAAGATCATACTGTATTGTTAATGCTTTTAGAGCGGGGAGTGAACAAAAGGTTATATTCAAGTTCTGAAAGCAGCTGAATGGCACAGCAGAAAGCATCAGAAATTGGGAATAGCATGTGAATATCATTTTAAAGATTGTTTTAAACCTTGACAAATGTTCTTTCTATTCTTTGCACACTGTAAAATAGGACTGATACTGTGCTCAAAACAGAAATTTAAGCTTTATATCATAATATGTTATGAAAAGAGTAAGTTTTTTTGACTAGTTTTATGCTGCAGAGATAGAAACTAAAGAGGATATAACACACAAATACATTATACAGTGTTTAGAACTAAATATAAAAATGACAAATGTCGTAAAAAAAAAACAAAAAAACTGATATTATAAGCAGAATTTTACATCAAAACACTAACACCAAAATAGTATGTCAATTCTCTATTAGGTAGAGGACCCTAGATTGTGAACCACATCTAGAGGGCGACTGTGATCAACATTTGCAATCCAATAGCAGATGCATATAGGATAAAATAGATTCGGTCACACTTGTGCATGGGTAGATCGATTAAGTCTATGCAAATTATGGAAATAGTGACACGTACACTTGAATTCAAGGACTCAGACAAAAAAAAGACATTAATTACCTGAGAGTCTTTGGCTTCCAAGTCAAAAACTTTAGGAGATCACTGGAATTACTAAATTAGGAATTAATTTTATACCGTGAACTTGTCACCACTGCATTTACGCTAGAATAGTGGAGACTGGCTGGTAGGAGTGTCTATAGAAAATTAAGTAAGTGCTTCCTAATCTGGCTACCCACAGGTACCACTAGAGGAAGTGCTTTCGATAAATGTATACTGTTATACATACGTTACCGCTTATCTTGAAAGCTCAGGTACACTTTGGCAATGTTCACACGGCTTATTGCCGACATAATTGCAGGGACGGCGCTCAATACGGCTGAAATCAGTCCCAAAATAAGCCGTGTGAACGAGCCCTTTAATGCACGTGTAGCAGTACTATTTTTAGCCCTTACATATTGCAACTTGTATATGCCATTTTTACCAGTTTCCCTCTGCACTTCCCTGTTGATCTCTCACTTTTACATTTACATACACTGTTTAATTAAACAAAATTAGTTAAAAAGTTAGTGTCCATTTAAACACATCAATAATGCAGGAAGGAAGAGGCTTCTGCTAGTGACAGCTACAGGCAGCCAGAATGTAAGTTTTAAATCCATATCCATGCAGCATAGGCTTAAAGGGGTTGTCTCACTACATTGGTTCATCCTGTTTTCTTGGTTTCATTTTGAATTCAGGAGTATGTTTATTGGCTTCTACTAGGCTGCAGTAGAAGTCAGGTCTGTAGCTATAGTGACCAGCCCTAACAACCTATCAGGAGAGATCGAAAAGGTCTGTAGCTATAGTGACGTGAGGAACTTATGCAGCCCATAAAGGAGAAGGATATCTCAGAATAGGTAGGACACTTAATGGACACATATTGCAAAGTGACTTGTTTTTGTAAGATCTTTAACATAAAAAGCAATCCTTGTAGTGAGACAACCTCTTTAAAATATGCTTAATTAGAATCACAACTATAAGAATAGGCTTGGCATTGGAGTTGAAAGACCGGAAGACCGTGTAAGAGTCCTTAAGTAGTACTTGTTACAGGTCTGTTTTAGTAAACACTGAAGTGGAATAGTGATAACTGTATTGGCTCTGCATGAGCTGAAGATTATATCAAGGACGCCGACAGGTGTGAGAGTGAGATACTACGACTACTCAAGGATCTGAAGACATACAGCTGTTATTACATTTTAGGTTATTGCAAAAATAATGGGTACAAGTATAAAATGCATAATATGGTGTTATGAAAACATAGAGTCTACACATAAGCTACATAAACACTTTTTAGAGGAATAGACAATAAGTTAGTTAACATGAACACCAAAATAGCTAAACGCATAGTCTTCAAGACCACTGGAGATGCACACATTCACCTACACCAGTTCCTGACTACTTACAGTTCCATAAAAGATTTAGTTTTAATGACAAACCCCAAGTTCTCATTCACATATAGTACAGGTTCAACACTTCTCAGATGCAATAGAGCACACTACAAACGCAGTTAGAGTACATTCCCATAGATTTGGACATTTTAGAAATAGCATTTTGCACAAAAAGGACTTTTCTTCTTACATTAAATGTTCTTCCCCTAGACAATAAACTTTTTATTTTTTTCAATGCATTCACTAATTTAGGAGGTGACCACATTGTTTTTCAGGGCAATAGGTTTTTCCTTAGGCACATGAGGTTTTCTTGCCAAGACATAATAAGAAGACGGGATCCCACAAACCTTTGATCAAGTTTAATCCAGAACTCATGCATACACTCAAAGGAATACACAACATACATTGAAGTGAAGGATCATTGACAACATTAATGATGAGATTTTTTGATGCCATTAAGATTTAAGGGTCTTACGATATAGAATAGATTTTTACATGTTTCAGGGTGAGCATAATGGAGGCCCAGCAGGTAAAGGGTTCTCCTAGCTCAGCCCAGCCAATTGATTCAGTGGCATCAGAGGATGGGTGGATTAGCCCACATCTTCACTCACTTACATTTTTCTGTCTTATAGTCTGGATCTTGATCAAATGTATTGGGAACAAGGAGAGTTGCTATAAGACCAAAATGGTCTAATGGTCAAACTGTCATTCATTCATTCATGTAAACATCCATACTGCTGCAGATGAGCAACAAGAGATACCCCTTTTAAATGAATCTCAGGGGTACTACATATTGTAATTAAAATGGTGTTGTAATTATCAAGAGGGAGGAATGAAGTGGAATAGTGATAACTGTCATCTGAATTGATAATTAAGACAACCATTTTAAACGGTCAGCCATTGTAATGAATCTGTTCCTGACATTTGCTTTTTGCTATTCATTCAGGTTTGCAAAGCAGATGATCTGAACCTTGATAAAACACACATACCAAGTTTGTTCTGCTCAGTTCAAAGTACACTTGCACTAGATAAAAAGGTCATCGTGACTTATACACACATACAAATTAAAACCCACATGTAGGGAATCATATGCTTTTTATTCTGAATAGATGTAATATGTTGACTTTTAAATCATAAGATGTACATAACCCCAAAAGAATGAGAGATACTGGGTCACCGTGTGCTCCAGTTGTACAACATCTGATCTGTGTCTAACGTCATTAGGGATTAATAATTGAAATTATGTGTTATTGCCAATTCTTGATGCACTGGTCAGCATATTCTAATGAGTAATAACGTTATCTGTTCTGATTGGTCTAAAATGTACATCCTATAAGATTTTGGCTTATCTGTGATTGGTTAGAAGTGAAATCATCTCATCACCTAACCATATAAAAAGAGCTATGGAGGATTAATAAATTGTTCTTATCTGATTTGATCTAAGAATCCAGTGTACACTGTTTCTTTATTTTCGATCGTGGAAGAAAGGTTGATCTTGATAGGCAAAAGCTGCCGCAACAAATACTAGTACTCCCTGTAAAATAACAATTCTGGAGCAATTTAAATGTATTAAATGAATTAAAATATGTTTTTTTTGTTAGTTTTTTTAGGTTTTCCCCGAGGTGTAAGCGCCAGCAAAAATTGACATGTGACTTTTCTCCCAGCGCTCAGTACGCATCAGGGAATACGCTGTAAAATTTTACCTTATTTGTGGGCTGTACTTCGAGCGTATTGCAGCACAATTACACCCTGAAGTATGGCCCGCAAATACGATGTGTGAACGTACCTGTAGCTCTTTTTTCTGTGTTTAGTATATTTATTCTATTTTTTTTTTGTACTTATGTTTATTATTATTGTTGTGTGTGTATATACAGTCTGTAGCTGGTTAGCTAAAATACAGTTCGACTCTCCACATTATGGATCTCTGTTAACTGCACTTCAAAAACTTTTTTTATTCCTTTAAATAGTCATTGGAGTGGAGCCCAGATTCAGGCACCCCCATGTCCCCTTCCATCTTCCAAAGCTTTCTTTTTAAAGGGACCCTGTCACATAGGTTATGCCACCCTTGCTGAGGACAGCACAAGCTAATGACAGACCTGCTGTTTCTAACATTACACAAATGTTTTTAAAAATAAGTTGCATGCTTGTATCTTCTATCAGTTAACAACACAATACGAAAACATGACATCTCTAAAATTCCTAACGCTGACATTGGTTCTGGCAGATAAACCCATACAAACAAACGGTTTAAAAACCGCTCAACTTTGTGTGTTCGATTAGACGTCGCCCTTATACAACGCTGAATATTTATATTCCAATGAGCTAAAAAGTCCAAGAAAAAGAACACAACAATATATTCTAAAATTCTAACTTTATTAAACGGACGGATCCAAACTTTAAAAGCTTCACATGTTCCACAAAAATAAAGGTCATAATTTATGAGATAAAGACAAGAACCAAATCCCGCTTACACGTTTCCGATCACACCCCATCTTTAATCATAGTAGAAAATGGCGTTATTTTTCTGGATCATGTGAAGCTTTTAAAATTTGGATCTGTCCGTTTAACCCCTTAACGACCCTGGACGTACAAGTACGTCCCAGGGTCGCGCACCGATTGTTAGGGTCATCTGCACCGCCGCAGCATAGCTGCAGCGATTCGACGACCGGACATGGCAGTGGGGAACCCTGTGAACGCTCCCGTCACTGCCATGTCCCGGTTTGCCCCAGTTCCAGCTGTAGACAGGAAGTGGAGAAACCGCCATCTTTGTTCATCCTAATGCATTGCCTATGCAATGCATTAGGCTGTATTAACAATTGCGCCCCCTAGTGGTACAGCACCCTAGGGGGACTCAATGTTACAGTGAAAAAAATAAATAAATCAAGTTTTAAAGTACAAAAAAATAAAAAAAAGTATTAAACGTACAAATCACCTCCCGTCCCCCATTTTACAAATAAAATCATTAAAATAATAAAAATTATACGTTTGGTATCGCCGCGTCCGAAAAAGTCCGATCTATAAAAATATAACATCATTTATCCTGTACGCTGAATACCGTAGAAGAAAAAAAATTCCAAATGCCAAAATTGTGTTTTTTGGTCATTTTACGTCACTCAAAAAATTGAATAAAAGTGATCAAGAAAGTCGCATGCATTCCAAACTGCTAGCGACAATAAGTACACTTCAGCCCGCAACAAATGCACCCTCACTGACGTCCGTAGGTGTTAATACAAAAAAGTTATTGGTTGCAGAAAATGGCGCCGCCATGCAAATTTCAGAAATAGAAAATGTTTGGAATTTTTTTAAAGTAACAAAACATAAAGAAAACTGTTTGGTATTGCCTGTTTCGTATCAACCTGTAGAATACAGATAACTCATTATAATTACCGAAGATTGAACGCTGTAAAAGCAAAACACCCGGAAACATGGCGAAAATATGTTGTTTTTTTCACAAATTGTCCCACTTTGAATTTTTTTACGGTTTCCCAGTATATTCTATAGTACAGTGAATAACACCATTAGAAAGTACATCTTGTCCCGCAAAATAAAAGCCCTCATGTGTCTATGGAAAAATAAAAAAAGTTATGGCTCTGGGAAGGCGAGGAGGGAAAAACGAACGTGTCAACAAAAAAAAAAAAACGCCAGGTCCCTAAGGGGTTATTACATTTTGAAGTTAAAGGGGTTTTGCCACCATGTAATGTTGACGTGGGAACCTCCAAAATGGGTATTTAATCACTTTTCTAAATATATGTGATTAAAAAAAGTGAAAACTGAGAGCTACAGCATTTCTCAATCCCCCTTGGTTACCACAAAGCTTCCCCTAGTCACGACCAGGAGCTGAAAGGCCGTGCTTGCGTGAATCACTTCTTATCTGATGACAGGCAGAATGAATGGTCTTTTAAGGCACCGGGTAGCAATATGTTTTCTTTTGTATACAGAATAACTAGCTGTAGTGTTATTATATCCCTGCTTTATCTGATGAAGAAGCTTTCAATCTGCTGTGTAGAATAGGTGTTCTCTTTTGTATACAGAATTCACAAGTTATAGTTTGATTATTTGAGTGAACATGTCACAGGATCCCCTTATGCAGCTCTGTGCTCTGGCTGTGTGTGTCTGTGTGCAGCTCTGTCTCTTGCTGCGTGATTTGTTTACATTACATTAGCTGCTTAGCAGATAAGGTTTCTCCTGACAGTGCCGTCTGAGGCTCTGTGTCTTGCTGTATTGAATCCACTGTTGTACTGTTTATTAGTTCACTTAAGTTTTGAGACGCTCCCTTTGGATTCCTCACTCCCCCCTCCCCTCTCCCTCTCTCCACTGCAGCTTCATGACTCAGCGTGATTTGTTGACATCTTGCTCTCATACTGAACGGAGGTCAGTACTTGGTCTGGTGGCAAATCCCCTTTAAGAAGATATTGCTGTACTGGTTTTTTTGGGAATTTTTTGCACATTGGAAAGGAAGTATATTAATGTTATAGTAAGGTATCCAGGGGTAAAAAAAAAAAAAAACACATCGCCAATGGACCCTATAAAATACTTGCCTCTTTCCTCTTGGGTAATGCCGCACATACTCTCCGACATCATGAGCAGCCACTGCAAGGACCTGTGGGTCATCAGAAACTTCCAGAAGCTTTGTTAGGATTCTACAAAATGAGTAATGAAAGAAAATTAAAAGATAAATTAAAGGAGGTTTCAAACAAAGCAAAGTTCTTGTTCCTTGATATTTACAACACACATTTATCATGCTTATGCTTCCGGAGCTACAATACACTCGTACATTTAGGCCGTTTCACAGCTTATTGCCGACGGATTGGCGCCGTATTCCGACCGGATTTGCGCTTCAATTACGGCGCCAATCCGTGTCGGAGTCATTACGGTAATCCACTGCTCTCATATCGAGAAAGTTGGAATCCGTCGCTCCTCCCCGCTGGGCAAATCTGCAGCGGGGGAGAAAGTGACATTCACATTTATTTACTGCGCGAAAGCGCCGTAAATAATGTATTGTCTATGGGGCCGGGAGCGGCGCCCCCGCCGCGCTCCGGCCCCGTCCCGCCCCGTATTCACGGCGGATTTGTGCGCTCAATACGGCGCACAAATCCGTCGGCAATAAGCCGTGTGAACGGGGCCTTACAGAGGATATTTCAGCTTTCCCAACAGGCCTATTTTAGTAAATACTTGTGTTCCCTATGAAATAATTCTAGAACATCTTTTCTTACAACTCTACATTGTGCCATTCCTCTGTCCGCAATGGACCTATGCGTATGCTTGACAAAGGAGGTCCATTGCGGATAAATCCTCCGAAACGTTGCGGCTTCGGCATCAGCTCCGATGAGTATATGTCTGCGCTTTTAATATGTGCTATACATCATGAGTGAAATATGTTTGCTATGCATTAACGAGAAACATGTATATATTGCTACCATGACTTATGTCTAGAAAAATACAGCAAATTTGCTGAATTATATCTGCTTGCTATGCATATGAGAAATGGATGTTATATGCTGCTATAAGGATTGAACTCCTATAAGAGAAAATATAACAAAACAAAGTGTACTAAACTGTGAAAGAATCTTGTGCCAAAAAGCACTGAAAAAACTGTGATGTAAAGCACACATTTTGTTTTATATAAAAGTCTATACAAAAGTAAGAAGTGGTTTTGTTATACATGGCAACTCTAATATATGCAAGTGTGGAACAAATTGGCCTTTAAGACTGTCGATAGCCAACCCCCTCTACCTCTTTAACACCAAGCTTTCTAACTTGGAGGGTGGATAGGGCTGTTGAAGCCATGCCTACGCTTGTTGCCAGAACCACAGGCGTACCACCAGAACGGTGTGGATGTGCGTGCCAGAGTTCCAAATTCATGATGGTGTCCGATCCCTGTGTCGGCATCACCACCTCTAACAAGCACTGGTTGTGTCCACCAGGGAGAGTGGAGAGCCGGTTCCTCTACGTCCAAACCTTGCCCATCCCTGCTCACTGTTTCTAAGCTCACGCGGGCAACTTAAAATGACGTGGCGGGCTGGATTTGGCCTGTGGGCCTCGAGCTTGACAAGTGGTTAATATGGTTGATATACGGCTAATATGTCCTTTTGGAGTAAAACGGACTAAATGTAGGCTATATTTGGTCTACAGAATCCTACTGTCTGTAAATGTCTAAATACCTTCTGGCTGGTATTCACATACATACAGCTCAATTCCTAATGTGAACACAGCCTTACTTTACAACCATGTTGGTACATGACATCATAATTAGGGTTTAGAGATGGAGTGTTTTTTTCCTTTGCCATTTTTTTTTTTAACAAAAAGTTGGATCCTCCAAAAGGTTAAAAGCAAAAGTAACTTTTCAGTTCGGTTTTTCAACAGAAGCTGTTAGAAGGAAATATTGAAGCTATGCACTATTAAGGCCCAGCCACAAAATGGGTCCTTTAGGTTGCACATTCTGTAGGCTATTGAAAGCAAAGATTAGAGTCAACAAAAACAGTTCTGATCTTCCAGGGTAGGCCACACCACCACCAGATAATTGCAAAAAGAGATGGACTATTGTCTTGCTTGAAAGCTATATTTTGTACTAGAAACAAAGTGAAATTTGCAGCGGACTGAATCTAAATTTCACAAAGAGAATGCTTAAAAAATGATCATCTTTAAGGCACATTTTAATCACTTGCGATAGCTAATCAAACTGTTATGAAAGAAAATTAAAGATAATTTAAACATCTCAATAATATGAACAGCTTTGATCTGCTAAGCTATGAACATGACAGATATAATTTTTTTTTCATGAGACTCCATTTAGATGATATTGCACCAAAGTGATGAAAGCATTATCGAACTTGCGAATTTCTCTGCTCTTTCAATTTCAAGCACAGTCCAATCTTCACGCAATATATGTGACCATTCGACAAGCTGCATTTTATCCATTTAGTCTCAAGTCTATACTGTTAACCCTTACTCATCTAAAATCAAATTATCAATAAATATGCTGCTAAATTAGATTTATTTAGCTGTCTGAGCAAACTGGACAAGATCTCTTTAAAAAAATGTATCACTGAAATTAAGAAATGCTGGAATAGACAGAAAACCAAGACAGTACCTAGACTTGTCATGGGAACTGCAGACACCCGGGCCATAAGAAGCTGGATATGTTGCACCCAGTTTATCCACTGTAGCTCCATAATCTCAAATAGAACTCAGCGAGGGACTTGTCATTTCACTGGTTTGTAAAACCATGCATGCAACCACACCATGGAGGGAATACACCTGGATTGCTGGACATATTGTTTATTTTAAAGCACGATTAATTCCAGATAGCTGTACATTTGAGGGGAGTTACATACATGATACAAGTCCAAATAAAAGTACAATGACAACTCAAAATGACTAACAATTGGTACAGAGTGGGAGAGGACCCTGCCCACGAAGGCTTGCAATCTACAAGGGAGAAGCAAGCCCACCCTTATTCCGTGGCAACTTCTTTTTAAGTTAATTAAGGGAAAGTATTCTTTAAGGGGTTTTGCCATGAGTGGGGAACATGCCCGCCACTCGGCTGGAGTCTCCTATCACTCTCCATTCTATTCTACGGGATTTCCGAGTACAGCTGAGTGGTGCATTCTGCTCAGCTCAGAAGTCCCATAGAACAGAATGGAGAGTCGTGCGCAAGCGCAACAGACTCTTCAGTCTGCACGGAGAGATTTGGGGGTCCGTTCCAGAGATACGTGCAGGTTCCAGAGTTGGGACCCGCACCTATCGGACAGTGATTGCACATTCTAACGATATGCCATCAAAACCCCTTTAGGAAGTTCTATATTTTTCTTGTATATGGGCAAGGTTTTTGTATGGGCATTGTTTTTTCAAGTATTCTGATCTCTGTCATTCAACCAGCATAGCCTCACCCAGAATAGCCTCCAAATGGAGCAATGGTTAAATAGTAGCTTTTCAAACATAATTCAGCTTACTCTTCTCAACAGCTGTATTCACAACTTGGAAAGTTTTTCAGCTCTAATCTTTACTGACCATACATATAAATTGTCCGTTCTTAGAAGCTTTTATATATTTCAATGCAAAGCAATTTAATGCTGAAGATGAATTCTAGCAATAATGCATTTCAATGAAGAGAACCACATTACATGTGCCCGACGAGATGAATAGTTTCCAACAGCAACTAGCAATGCTGTAGATCATGCTTAAGACAATAATTAAGGCTCCAGCTCATGATCAGAAAAAGGTATAAGTAAAATAAGTAAAAACACTGTAAAATTGTGTTCAATGGGGAAAGTAAAGTTAAATCAACCACTGACTTATAATAACAGTGGGCAGGACGACTCAACTAAACTGTAACGTTAAAAATCATAACGCTCCATATGATGTATATAGTTATATAACTATAAAATTTCATCTACACCTTCTCCCCACCCCGGGTCAAGCTTGATGGACACACTTCTTTGTTTAACTGTTCTAATTATGCACTGCAGATTAAACCAATTAATATGCAGCAATAGGGCAAGAATTTAACAGAAAAGTGTTAATAAATGTAATAAATTATTATTAAATCAGATTATTTTTATTTATTTTTTGGGGGGAAAGTATCACATGGGGGGGGGGGGGAGACAGCAGATAAGTCCCCTTCCCTTTTTATGACAGCATTGAATATATGACATTCTGTCAAACTGGTTTGTCATATCTATAGTCGAGTGCTTGAAGAGGTGTAAAAGAGCAGCTGCTAGACAGCTTGCATATTACAATTCAACCAGTAAGTCAACGGGTGCCGTCAAAAGCAACATTTTGAAAGTACAGAGAAATAGATTTGAAAACCAGAGCTCAGGTTCCATTTTTAAACTGCTCCAAAAAAATTAAAGCTGGCTTCTGGTTGGTTTCCATGGGAACAACAAATTAATTTGATACATGAGGCCCATTGTGTTTCCATTTTGTTTCTCAACAGCATAAAAAATACACATAAAAAACGCAAGCTTTTTCTATAATTAACTTAAATTTGGAACTCGGTAAAAATTTAAACCCATAAAAGTTTTTTGAAAAACGAACACTCTAGTAACCATAACCTGTAGCACTACAGTTTTCAAAAAAGTCTTCTAAGCCCTTCTTGAATTTGTTTAAAGGGAACCTGTCCCATAGGTTATGCCACCCTTGCTGAGGGCAGCCTGCTTGAACCCTCACAATGGCGAGGTACTGTTGATCAATTGTATGGGTGTTGTCTTGGTCTCATGATGTCAAAATGTGAACAGCATGATGAGGAAGACTGTTTAAATCCCAATTCAAATTGTTCCCCTAAATTAATTGGGCGATTTAGAAATCAAAACACCTGTTGCCAATTTTGCCATTAAGGGCCACATGTATGAAAATGTTTTGGTCAAAAACACACTTTTTTCCCCATAGAAACCTATGGGGAAAAAAGTGAGTTTTAGACCAAAACAGTTTCATACATGTGGCCCTTAAGTTCCTTGTTAGAGAACAGAAAGTTGTGCAGAAAGCACTGAAACACTGAACAGTTGGACATGTGCATTGTAAAGTTAAGAAATGGTCTCATTTAGTGAATTGAAAAAATGTCAAGAAATTTTATGTAAATCCTGAAATTTCAACCAAAAGCCAAATCTCCCTACCCATTTGTGAGTAGTGCGTACATGTATATATATTTAATTTCCAGTACTATGCTTGTCAGTTCAGATGTGCTTACTTCAAGAGCTCGTAGTTCTTTTCATTTAATCTTGCAGCATTTTCTCTCCAAAACTTCTCTGATTTGTGGACTGGGCTCCATTCCAATCTTCCAGACTTCAGCTCAGAACTGTACTCATCAAAGGAGCTAAAAAGGATAGAAAAAATGGTAGACTCTTAACACTGCTGTAGCAGGTTAATACACATGACAGATATGTTTGCCAATTTGCATTGTGCACTCAGAAAATCAAAACAGCACTGCAAAAAGGCGTATTAATAGTACAGCTCATAGTATCACAGTAAACAGTAGCGGCTCTAAGAAAACACATCTATAAGGAGGCAGTAATGGATGCCATGCTAATTTAATTATCTGCAAAATAGAATGTGTTTGTTTATTCTGAAAGTCAGACTTACACTGGCAGCTTACTTTTCTTCAAAGACGACCACCATTAAAAGGGGTTGTCTCAACATTGATTCATCTTACCTCAGTCCTGTTCAAGGGCGGGTTTACTGGCTTCCACTAGGCTGCAGTAGAAGCCAGGTCTGTAGCTATAGCAACCCGTGCTGGCAGCCTATCATGAGAGATTAAACAGGTCTGTAGCTAGAGTGACCTGAGGAGCTGATGCAGTCCATACAAGATAGCTCAGAATAGGTAGGACATTGTTAATGGACACATATTGCAAAGTGACTTGTTTTTGCAAGATCTTTAACATAAAAGGCAATCCTTGTAGCGAGACAACCCTTTTAAATTAGAGGTGCATGTGCACTTGCACAGGGACCCATCACCATCTTAGACATTAGGAAGAACTGGTATTTTCTTGCTAAATCATTACATGTAAAGGACTATTAAAATAGTAAAATAGTAGAGATGGTTGGACAAAGACAGAGGTCCATTGAGTCCGACCTATAACCTTACAATGGGAATCCTGAGAAAGGCAAAAACCCCTATGAGACAGATGCCAATCACCCCAGACAAGAGAAAAAAATATTTTCTAGCTCCAAATATAGCAGTTAAAAAAAAAATCCCTGGATTAACGTCCTATTACCAGAATCTAGTCCCCATAACCTGTAATATTATATTTTTCAAGAACTGCATCTAAGCCCTTCTTTAATTTGGTCAATGAATCCATCATCACAACTGCCCTCACTGTAAGGGATCCCAGTCTGTAATGGTGAAACCGTCTGTTCTTTGGACATTTCTCCTGATCATTGTTGCAGGCCAAGGTGTAAAAATGTCATGCAAGAGATTTCTATACTGTCCTTTCACATATTTGCACATCATAATTAAATCACCCTAATACATCTTCTTCCTAGCTAAATTACCCTGATTTGATAGCCTGCCTTCGTATTGCACAAAATCCGTTATATGACAGACGCCAAAATTGCCTCCCTAACCATATTGTCTACAATGGAGTACTTTGGGTTTCTGTCATGGTGTTCGTAACTACAACATAAAAAATAGCACTGCATTCGGCACTAATTATTCTGTAATTTTTGACAATCTACGAGGAAAGCTCTGAACAAAACCTCTGATGTAGATGTGAACTGGACGCTATTCACTTCTGCAGTGCAACTATATGCAATCCATTTTAAACGGAATGCAATGTAGCCCAAGTCTCATTACTTTTTTTAAAAACATCGTTCGGGTATGTTCACATGGTGTGGGGAGTCCATGTGAACATATGCTTTTAGATACGTGTTTGGATCCGTCTGTGAGACCCCAAACGGACCCACACATGTGAATAGCAATGTGATTTACATTGCTTTTTAGTAGAAACACGCATCGGTGTTCACACGAGTGATTGCCGATACGCGTCTCACTCCGTCTTTTGAATCCGTCCCAAGAATGGTCAATTCTTGGTCCAAAAGACGCAGCAGGAGCCCTATTTTAAACTATGGGGTGCAATCCTGCTGCATCCAACACGAATCCAAACACGCAGCTGCGTGCTGGATACGTGTTGGATCTCTTTATGATCCGATCGCTGCAGCGTTTTTGGATCCGATTTTCAGATCCAACACTGGATCCAAACACGCTGTATGAATGGCCCCTTAGCAGTTTTCTCTTTCTGTTGCCTTCAATGCATTCATAATAAAATTTTAATGGCGTTGCAATATTCTGTAGTGGAAGTTTCTACCAAATGTAGTTTTAAATAATGTTTACAGGATATGGTCTTCTTCAACCTATATTTTCTTTTATTGTTAATTTGCCTTCTAAATGCTAAATAGTCTATTATAATTCTACTACCATTTTGCTGCTGTGCTTTCTTTTTCAAGTTGTTAACCTGGCTTTCAAACAAATCCATGAAAGTACAACTGCTTCTTCTGATGGGCTCTTTTCTTTTCCCCACCCAATTCTCAGTGTTACCAAAAGCATCAGGGAGGGGAAGGATATTGTATAGGGGAGATCAGAGCACTGAGAGTAGGCAATTGCAGAGTCAGAACCACTTTGGTTGTGTACAAGTGTAGAGAGACAGCAGAGCACCAATGGCAAACCCTATACTTCTAAACACATAGATCTCACATCTGGCATGTGATTCTGGGAGGACACAACAACATGAGAAAAGTCTGACAGCAGGAGCAGTCTGCAAACTTATTATGGGGTCTAAAGATTAATCATGAAATGAAGATTGCAGTCAAAGTGCAACTTTACTTATTCAACATAACCACTAACAGAGTAAAACTGACTTGGGCTACATCAACGGTGTCCACAGCCTTCAAGGACAGTGCAGATTGTAAGAAAATTATAACAGGAAATAAATTACTAAAATCAAACTGTGGCAATGCTCATATCAGATTTGTGTTCTCCATTTTTAAAGAAAGCCAATATTCAATGCTGAATCCCAATAACACCTGTGAGAATCCGATAACTATTATGCTATAGTAATAACTATTAATAGTGTATGTGAAAGAAAATACTTGCCCACATTTGCCAACCATTTAAAAAAATGTTTTTTAAAAAAGCAAATGTATTAACAAATAAACCTCCACTCACCTCTCCAATTCTTCTCTTTGTTAAATAAAGCGAGCATGTGACTAGCGCAATCAGCACCCTTAATGGTGACCTGCCATACTATTGCTATCACGTATACTGCATGGTATATGGTTTTCACTGTATGCCTCTGTATGAAATAGAGTCCACAACTGTATTCAATAATAAGGGCATGCTGACGCATAACAGTCAAGGGTTTGCTAAGAGAAAACTGCTTTGATATATGCATGGCCAATAGAGATCTATGGATATAAGTAAATTGTGAACAAAGTCTAGGAGGGGAAGAGATATAATATAATCTCATTGCCATTGTAGGTCATATTTTTTTTTTCATTCACTAAAGACATGGTAAACGTAGTAAACAGATTTTACTTTATACACTATGTACCACAAAATCTTTTTACATATATTGGGCATTTCAGTATTTTTATTGGCTACTTAGTAGTGATGTATTTTGCAATCTGGCTGGTTGTTAATGATTGTGAGATTTGGTTCTAAGGAACTGATCTGTAATCCGACTATCCAATTACAGTATAGAATGGTTCAATCTCAGCAAGAAATATCTCACAATTTATGGCCAGTTTTCGTTATTTTGCAAATGTAAAAAAAATGTAGATACATAACCGATCTCAAGCAAGCAACTGAGCTTCATGTAGACAAACTGTGATATTTATGAACATGGCACAACCCTAACAAAGAAAAATCTTGTACCACGTACTGTTTCAATAAACCCGTCAATTTGTAAGATAAGTGTGTTGCACCTTAATGACGCTTACCCGAGATTCAACTTTATTTATAACTTTTAATTCAGTCTGGAGCAAAGCAACAAATTATCCTTAAATCATCTGCTACCTAAAATTGTCCAGACGTCTGGGACTAGTAACAGTAATAGAATCTGGATGAGGAGGGAATATTAACGAGCGCTCTAACGTTCGTCAAGTAGCTCTAGGCTGCTAGGGACAGATCAATCAATTACCATTATAAACAAGCACACTGTACAAAGTCTTCACACGGTAAATACTTTGGAGTAGTTGGGTTCATGCACGGTTCAACACGTACACAGTCGAGCTATATTATGACCACCAGCTATTACCCAGAGTAACCGTTGTGTGAAGAACAGACAACAGCTAGATGAGCTGGGAGTGACTCAATAAGGTCCTACATACAACAGCTGCTGGAGGGTGTGTAGGGGAGGATCCATAAAGCGAATACAATGATGGAGGAGGTGGTCCCGCAGAGGTTCAGTTGGGTTCAAGTCTGGGTAATTAGGGGCCAGGATAGTACTTGGATGTCTTGGTCATGCTCTTCCAACCATCTCAGACATTTCTAGCCATGTAACATGTCGCACTGACTTACTGGAACATTCAATCTGCCCCAGGGAAGACAATCAGCATAAATGGGTAAGTGGGTAAGACGCATGACCCAGGGACTGGCTCTATAGTGATACTTAAAGGGAATCTGTCGAGAATTTTTACAATTCAATGGTGTTTATTTAAAATATAAGCTAGAAAGCATAACAAGGCAAAGTAAATGCGGAATAACAATGCTTGCAGGTATAGCAGGCTTATGTCAAAATAAAACCGACAGTAATATTAGAGATGTAATATAACAAAGAGTTGTAATAAAAAACTGACAGAAAATACTATTATGACATTCCAATCTTCATAAGAAACAAAAGTGATAAGGAAAGGGAAAAATGTCACAGTCATAAGTATGAGTATGTTCATTGCTATAGAGGAACAACAGGCAAAAATGGTATGGAAAATGGGTCTAATACATAAACCTAGAACAGAAAAGCACTATTACACGGCCTCTATGTCAAAGAGACTTTAACGGTCCAAAATGAGAATTTCAAGCAAAAACATGTGCTTCGGCCTTCGAATAAACCAACAGGACATACAACACGACATCTCACACATACTTCACATCCAAACAGAGACGAGAGGGGAGAGAAAGAAAAAAAAAAGGGGGGGGGGAGGGGGAAAAGGAGGAGACAGAATGAGGAGCAAGGAGGGAGAGGTAAGGGGGGCGATGTTAGGGTTTCTGCAGGTAGAAGATGGACTCCATATCCGCGAGGATCGTGCCATGTCTATGTACTAAGTGAATGGAAGGCAGGGGAGTCTTTGAACTGAAGCCAGGGTGCCCACGTCCTGGCCTAAAGCCGGGCTTGATCTTCAGTAGTGACGAAAAGTTCTTCCATGTGATATACATGGGAGACCTCCACAAACCAATCCTCAATAGAGGGTGGTTCCGACGATTTCCACCGCCTAGGAATGACCGTTTTCGCTGCCTGCAGCAAATGTTTGAGGAGAGATTTGTTGTAAGCGGAAGCCCCAAGGTCAAACATAAACAACAGAGCTGCCTCGGGGGTCTTTGGGATAGACGTACCTGAAATGTCCCTGAGGACACCATATATTGCATTCCAAAAACCTGTCAGGGAGGGGCAGTCCCATCATACATGAAGCATGGTTCCCCTAGATGCTCCACAACACCAGCATGTCTCAGGGACCTGTGGGTACCATTTGTGGAGTAGGTGAGGGACCCTATACCACCGGGATAGGGTCTTGAAACTCGTCTCCTGAGCTTTCGTTGCTATAACAGCCATATGGGTGAGGCTAAAGCATTTGTGCCACTGTGAGGGAGAGAACTGTTTGCCAAGATCCTTCTCCCACGCAGCGCAGTAGGGGGGGGAAGATCTAGCTGATCACTGGCCGAAAGTTCCCGGTAGGACATGGAAATAGAATGTCGCGGGGGTGTTTGTTGGAGGCACATATGTTCAAACCTAGTAAGAGGCCTTTGGGCATTGAGCGTGCCGCCAAATGAGGAAAGGAAATGTTTCAGTTGGATATACTGAAAGGTAGAGGGGGTCTGACTGGCGGGCCCGTCTACTAATCCTGAAAGCGGGAGAAGCCGACCTCCCATCATCACTTGGTTGAGATGCAAGGAGGTAAGCTTAGAGCTTCCAAAGAAAGGGCATGAGCCCATTCCAGGCGGGAAGGAGGGGTTATCTGAAATCGGCATGAGAGGTCCCAGCCTATCAATTAAACTATTGTATGATTTGTGTGAACAGACAGAGTTTAGAGTATGTTTGACAGTGTAGGAGAAGCAATACCGGTTCCCTAGGGCAGAGGTCCAGATCCAGGGGAGCGAGGCAAGAGGCAGGTTTGACAAACCACGCGCTATACACGTCCAGGTCTTTTTGTCATCTCTGCACACCAAATCCAGCATTCGCGAGTACGCCGAGGCTAAGTAATATTTTCTGCAGTCCGGTAGTCCCAACCCGCCCAGAGTCTTGTGTCTAGTCAGCCCAGCGTATGAAAGTCTGGGCCGGGAGGAGGGCCAGACAAAGGATGTGAAGAGGCGTTGACGCCGCTGCCAGAAAGAGTTGAAGAGAAAGGTGGGGATGGTCTGTAACACGGACAGGATGCGGGGTAGGATTGTCATTTTTAAGACATTAACCCTGCCAAACCATGAAAGACGTTTTGTCCATACAGATAGGTCCTGCGCGATTCGCTTAAGTGGCGCTTCAAAATTAAGAGAAAAAATGTTCGATAGGGCCGCTGGGATAGTGATTCCTAAATAGGACAGACCCTTGGATGGCCACACAAAGGGATAACCTGATTTAAGCTGATGGAGAACCAAAGAGGGAAGGCCTACACCTAGCGCTTCGGATTTGGAGATGTTTATTTTAAGATTGGACCAAATGCCGAATTTGTGGAATACAGACATAAGGGATGGAAGCGATGTGGTTGGGTTGGTCAGGTATACCAGGAGGTCGTCCGCAAATGCCGAACACTTATGTTCGGTCCCTGCGATGTGAACTCCCGTAATGTCCAGGTCATTACGTATTGCAGAGAGCAGGTTTTCCATGACCAGAACATACAGGAGGGGGGACATGGGGCAGCCCTGTCGTGTACATTCGCTATTGTGAACGAGTCTGAAAGGGTGCCGTTGATCTTCAATTTAGCAGTGGGGTGTGGTAGAGAGCGAATATTTTCGAGAGAAAGATCGGCCCTATCCCTAGATGCCGAAGGGTGGAAATTAAGGACTGCCAGGAGATTCTATCAAAAGCCTTTTCGGCATTCAGGGACAGCACCAACAAGGAGATTTTTCGGGATTGAGCATGGTGGACTATATCCAGGGTTTTCAGTGTGTTGTCCCGTGCCTCTCTACCTGGTATAAATCCCACCTGGTCAGGGTGCACAAGATCCGGAAGCACGGAGTTTAGCCTGTTTGCTAGTAATTTATCGTAGATTTTGAGGTCTACATTAAGTAAGGAGACTGGCCTATAGCTACCACATAGTGCGGGATCTTTTCCTGGTTTAGGTATGAGGGCAATATGGGCTAGAGTCACATGGTCAGGAAATGGGTTATCCGAAGAGACATGGTTAAAAGCTCGTACTAGTAGAGGGGTTAAGTCGTCTCGGAATGTTTTGTTAAATTTGCCCGTGAATCCGTCTGGGCCCGGACTTTTCCCATTGGGCAGACCGGAGATAACGGAAGAGACCTCCGAGTCAGTAAAAAGGGATTCAAAATCAGAGAAGTTGATACTGGATGGGGTTGGGGGGAGGGCAGGGAATTCTGGTTCCGTAATGGGGTCGGCGGAGGGCTGGAGATTATACAATTTTGAATAAAACGTATGAAACGTTTGGGCAACCGCTCCTGTAGTATGTACCAATGTGCCATTTGGAGATTTAATCTGGGGTATGTGGGATCTAGCCAACCGATGTCTCAAAGCCCTTGCTAACATCCTCCCACTCTTATTGCTATACTCATACAGCCGGCTACGGCCCACTTGTAGGAATCTTCGTCAAGAAGACTCCAACAGCCGCCATTCTTCTAATCTCGTGGAGAGCAGGTCTCGCAAGGCATCTGCTGCTAGAGCACGCTTATGTTGGAGCTCCAGCGCAGAGACCCTAGATAAGGCCAGGTTTAGCTTGGCTGCTTTGTCCCTCTTTAGCCCCGAGCCATGCCTGATGAGGACTCCTCTCACAACACACTTGATAGCTTCCCACTGAGTTGTTGGAGCAGAGGAGTCATGCATATGGTCCCGCATGAAATTTGCAATAGTCTGAGAAATATCAGCTACGCAGGCAATGTCTAATAATAGGGACTCGTTTAAGCGCCACCAGGCAGGCCTCGAGGAAGAGGGCAGTGATAATGAACAATAGACAAGGGCATGGTCAGATAAAATGATGTTGCCCACTGAAGTGGTGGAGACCCAGGGGAGGGCACATGGGAAACCAATATGTAATCTAAACGGCTGTAAGCGTTGTGAGGATGGGAGTAGAAGCTAAAATATCTGTCGCTAGGGTGTTGCAATCTCCAAACATCACACAGCTGGAGCAAAGCGTAAGCTTTCTTAATTGACTTAATAGTCGAAGAGGACAGTGAGGACTTGCCTGAAGAATTGTCCAAGCCAGGGTCCCCACAAAGAACAACCGTGCCCTGAACCACAGGGATCAGACTTTCCACTAGGCGAGTAAGAAAGGCAGCCTGCCCCTGGTTTGGAACATATACATTGACGACCGTAAAAAGATGGCCTTCCACATTAAGGATTAAGATAATATAGCGTGCGTTGGCATCCGTCCAACAGCCTTGGACCTGATGCGTTAAGGACTTATGAATCGCTACCGCTACTCCCCTGGCCCTGGACTCCCGACAATTCGCAAAATTCCAGTCAGTATAGTATTTGTTGCATACGTTAGGCGCGTGACCTTCCTTGAAGTGCGTCTCCTGAAAGCAAACGATTTTGATTTTTTGTTTGTGAAAGTGATAGAGGATCTGGGACCTCTTACCCGGGATGTTAAGGCCCTGTGCGTTAAATGAGGCGAAAGATAGGTCTGCCATGTCTTAGATGTAGGACGTGGGAGGCGGTGTATAAAAGGGGGGGGGGGGGAGGGTTTAAGCCAAGTGGAAGGGAGAGATAAGAAAGGAAGGGTGTTACACACAACAAATATGCACACACACACAAACCAGGAAGCAGGCAAGGAAAGGGGTAAAGATGCCTGCAGCTGGGACTAATGTGGTGGCTTTAACAAAGTCGAGTATCCCTAGGGTCTAGTGGAGGGCCGATATCGGGACTGGATCCTACTGAGGGTAGGCGGAGAGTGATGGGGCGGGAGTACACGTAGAACACACTGGAGCCCTACTATACAGAAGAAAAAGAAAGGAAGATTGAGCGGCTGGCTCTCACAATCATATTACTACAAAAATACTTGTCTTAACCGATGGGGTCCTGTAGCCGGGAAATATGCTTAAGACTACTGTGAAGAAGAAGGGGGCAAGTGTAGAGAACAATCTTGTACTAGCATTTTTGCATATAATGACTACATAAAGTCCACTGGGCAAGATATTTAAAAGGATACTCTTGAGACTGAGGTCCATGAACTTCCTTCAGGGTGGGTTAGAGGTAGTGGAAGAGTCAGTGCGATGGCGTCGGCGCCTATTTCCTCGAGGAGCCAGACCTCGTGGGTCCGGTGGTTCCAGAGACGGGGGTCTGTGGGTATAGGATTCCAGAGAAGGCCACGGGGGAAGAATAATGTCCCGATCTGCAGTCCTTGGAGCACTGAAGGGATGTCATCAGGGGAACGGATAAAAAGGGCGAAGGGGAAACCCCAACAATAGGAGATATGACGATCTTGCAGAACGGCCAAAAGAGGTTTTAGGGCAGCCCTTTGAGCCAGGGTGTGCTTTGAAAGGTCTTGAAGTAACAGTATAGGAATGTCCTTATAGAAGACCTTCTGTCTCTGTCGGGCGCAATGCAGGATGTCGTCCTTTATCTGATAAAAGTGCACTCTGCAGATAACATCCCTCGGTTTCTTGGGGTCCAGTACTGGAGGACGAAGTGCCCTGTGAGCTCTATCAATCTCGATGGGGCAGATGGGGCCCTTTCAAGCAGGTCGTTGAAGATTGTTGTGAGGACCGGGTATAGTTCATTGGCTGTAACGGATTCAGGGAGGCCATGAACTCTAATATTATTGCGCCTACTCCTGTCTCGAGGTCGTCAATGTGCTGCTGCAGCGCAAATATTTGAGAAGAGTGCCGAGACGTAGAAGATTGTACTGCTTGAATAGACAATGAGTTAGATTGCCGAGTCTGGTCAAGGGTTGTCACTTTGGAACTGAGTGTAGTGAGTTCAGAGCGGAAAAGAGAAATTTCTCGCTTGCAGTCCCCTACAATGCAACTAGCTAAGGCTGAGAGATCAGACTTGGATGGTAGAGATTGTATAAGGTTGTGCAAATCAGATAAAGTGATTGGTTTACTATCTTCCGCTGCGCCAGGAGTGGATTCAGCCAAGCTGTGGATGCCCTGGTGCGGTGATGCTGTGGGCCGTCCCGGACTATCCGATGCATACGATGGAGTATGAGCAGAATCGCAGGATAGCACGGGCGCTACTTGGAGCATGCTGTGGGTTCCAGCCGGGCTATCTGCTGGATTACTTGTAGGGCCTTCCCACTGCGGGGACGGCTTCTCATTTGGGAAGACGGGGGTGCACCATGCCGCTAGGGGCCCAGAAAGAGTACGGGCCGGAGGAGAATCACTGTGATAGCTCTGAGATTGAGAGGAGACAGAGCAAGGTCTCTGGGCTAGGGCACCTTGCTGGGTAGCAGATGACTGTGGCAGAGTATCCTCATCTTCCATGCAGGGGTCAAATAGCAACAAGTCCCTTGTATGAGGGGATGCTGGAGATGCCACAATGGAGGTGGCGTTATGTTGTGCAGACCCCCCCTCCTGTTACCGGAGAGTCACTGCCAGGTAATATGGGAGGGATGGGTGGCAATAAGCCTGCAGTCGAGGGAACTGGTGAATCCAGGAGGGAGACGTGATAGGGTGTATGGGCTCCATAGCCCTCTGGCCTCCCCTGTTTAGGCGCCGGGCTGTTTGCTTGCGAGGCAGGACAGCTCAAATCTGTGTCTGGGGTCATGGGCTGATCTCCGGTGTGCAGGAGCTGAGTGGCACCGGCGTTAAGTCGGTCCCGCGTGTTAGGCAGGGCTTTGTTACCTGCAGGACTTGAAACAGTCCGGAACGTTGGCTGCCGGGTCCCGCGCGGCGAAGATGGAATGGCCGCGATCACAGGAAGCGAGGAGGGAGCCGGGGCGCCATCTTGCTGGGCTACGCGGCGCACAGTCTCCTCGGCAGGCCTCCCACCCGCCGCCGTCAGAGAGGAGACAGATCCGGGGCTGCGGTATGGTTGGGCGTTCTCCGTTAGTGGGAAGGCAGCTTCCCGGGTTAGTTGCAGTGGAGATCCTAGTCGCGGGCTCACAGGCGGGGAGCCACCGCCATTTTGCCGGGTCCCGCGGCTTGCTGCTTCCCGGCCGGTTTGCAGCGTAACTGGAGGAAAGAAAGCTCCGATATCACCCAGGGGTGATGGGGGCCGGGTAGAGGACCTCAGACCCTTCTTCTTTGAAGTTTTCCCCATGTTGGAGGAGTAGAGCCAGCCTAGAAGATGAGGTGCTGTGAGGAGCTCAGGAACTGCACGTCTTCACTCCTCCATGCCTGGGACACGCCCCCCTGTCAAGAATTTTTTGTTTTCTTTTTAAATTAAGACCCTGATACATAATCTTTTCTTCTTCACCGTTTTTATTCTCCGATTGTAGATTTCTCAATTTGGTCGCCCATATATGATGGTGGGGACAGCATTCTTGCCTGCACTTCTTTTAACAGCATTTAGAGAGATGCTTTACAGCAGCTTCATGCACATAGGAGTCTTAAGACTCAGTCCCATTGACTTCCATAGGAGGGAGTTGTGGTCATGCTTTGTGAACTAGGAAGAAGTCAGTGTACAGGGAGGGGGAGAGGGCGAACTGGGGCATCTCAGATTGCGACTGGTGGATCCTGTATTCCTGTATTATGTAATCACATTGATGTCTCCTTTCAGTTTGACCCTGCTTGTGCTAATAATGATCAGACTTATGAAATTATCTCTATACATAACAGGTAGTGTCAGACTATTACTAGGCCAAGTGGACAAAGTGAAAACTGCATGACTTTTAAAAATAAATAAATATATATATATATTATATATATATATATATGTGTATATATATATATATATAATATATATATATATATGTGTATATTTATATATATATATATAATATATATATAAATATATATATATATGTATATATATATATATTATATATATATATGTGTATATATATATATATATATATATATATTTATATTAATTAAAAGTGGTATGGAAAATAAACTCAATAAAAATGTGTTTAACATAAAAACACGAGTTAAACAATAAGTCATTTTTGAGGACACATTCACTTTAAATTATTGTATTGTGCACTGCCCTCTTGGGCCCTGCTAGGCTTAACAGTGTTTTTCCCTGAATCCAGAAGTATTTCAACTTCAATTATTCCAAAGCATCTTTGTAAAAGTGAAATGACTCTTTGCAGTGAGCAACAATGACCAGCTGACTCATCGTTGCATTAAACGGTCACCATGTTGCAGGTTACCACACTTGGCTTAAAGAGCAACAAAGAACACCAGTAACATGGGCATTATAAAATATGTACTAGCCAAAAATGAGACCAAGATAAGATGTACACAATTTAGAAGTGCTGTCTGAGGTCACTGACCTAGAAATCGTATATGTTTCAGACAGAGGATGACAAAAGTAACCAACCTTAAGTCTTGCACACTCTCTCCAAGTTTTTCCAAAAGAAATTTGATATCTTCGCTGATATCTTCATCATCGTACTTCTGCTGCTCCAAATTCTCCAACTGCTTCAGAACTTTGCACTGGATCATGGCCAGGGCATACTCCTGATGAGTTTCTCTTTCAGTGGATTTCTCCAGAAGATTCTGTAACCAAAGTAAACTAATTATTTTGAACCTGATGTAATATGTCGCACAGTGACGCACAGTTATCAGATATTCTGGATGGTCAAAGCATTCTACATAACCCTTTTCTGACAAGGAGTCATAACAATATGGCTCTTTTTTTCTCTCCCTGCCTTCCACAAGCCATAACATTTTTATTTTAACAACTACCTAGACATATGAAGACTATTTTTTCTTTTCCCCTGCAAGACAAGATGTAATTTTTGCTGGTGGCATATAACTTACTAGCAAACCGGAAAAAAAAAAAAAAAAAAAAATTAAAAAAGTACTTGTGCTAAGAGTGCAGAAGTTTTTTTTTTATGGCATTAAATATTTGGTTTTAATGATGTGTTATTTTCATCCTGCAGATTGATATGATTCCAGTGATACCAAATACGTAGGCTTTTATACTATTAAAAAAATAAAAGTTCTTGATCTCCAAACTGTGCGCTGCAGTGCCATTTTCTGCAACCAATAACTTTTTTTGTTCTTTCACCTATGGACCTTAGTGAGGGTGCATTTTTTTGCGGGCTAAAGTATAGTTTTTATTGGTATCATTTGAGATACAAGTGACTTTTTTGATCACTTACCATATATACTCGAGTATAAGCCGAGTTTTTCAGCACAAAAAATGTGCTGAAAAATCTCCCCTTGGCTTATACTCGAGTCACTGTCGGCGCTCGGGCGCTGCGATGGCCCATGCGCCGACAGGGACGCTTCAGCTATATGCGGCTCCTCAGGGAGCGCATATAGCTGAATGCCGAGTGAGCGCACAGTGTCCGGGCGCTGCGCTGGCCTAGGCACTGTCCGCGATCCCTTCACCTATATGCGACTCCTCCGGAGCGTATACAGGTGAAGGGATACCACTGCGGGGCAGAGAGCAGCGTCCCTCCCCCGCAGTGGTCTCCGGGCGGGCCGCAGACTCGCGGCCGTCCGGAGTTTCCGGCACAGGCAGCGGTGTGTCATCACGCTGGTCCCACGGCTTGATGACTCACCCCCCGTGTGCCGGGAAAGACCGAGGAGCGCGCCGGGAAGACGGAGCAGCGGGATCCAGGTAAGTGATTGTTTTTTTATTTTTTTAAAACTGCCTACAGCCGCCCTATACCGCCTACAGTCCCTATCCCTGCCTACACCCGGCCTATACCTGCCTACAGCCCCCCTACCTGCACACCCGGGGCCCTATACCTGCCCACAGCCGGCCCTCCCTCCCCTAACCGCCCACTTATCCCTGCTACAGGCCTAATAACCTGCCTAACCTCCCTATAGGCCGCCCTTTTACCTGCCCCGGATCCCTGCCTAAAAGCTGCCTATATGTTTTGCCTACAGCCGGCCCTTTTACCTGCCTACAGCCGGCCCTTTTAACCTGCCACCTGTATACTTGCCTACAGCCGCCCTATACCTGCCTACACCCGGCCCTATACTCCCAAACCCAGCCGGCCCTATACCTGCCTACACCCCCCTGCCTATACCTGCTACAGCCGGCCCTATACCTGCCTACAGCCTGCCTTACCTGCCTTTTGGGGCCATATAACCTGCCTATTACCTGCTATGGGGCCATATTCCTGCCTATAATCTGCTTATGGGGGACATATAACTGCTTATTACATGCTTATGGGTCATATATGTGCCTTTTGGGACATATACCTGCCTATACCTGCAATAGGGCCAATTTTATCTGCACAAATTGCCTATGGGGACATTAAACTGCCTATGTAATTTTATTGGTATCCATTTTTATTTTTAAAATTCACCGGGTAGCCGCTGCGTTTTCCACCCTAGGCTTATACTCGAGTCAATAAGTTTTCCCGTTTTTTGGGGGCAAAAGTAGGTGCCTCGGCTTATACTCGGGTCGGCTTATACTCGAGTATATACGGTAATTCCATTTTTAGGGAATGTAAAATCACATCCCTCTCCCCCCCAAAAAAGCAATTTTGCCGTTTGGAATTTTTATCTTTTATGGTGTGACGGGCATGAGATAAATGATGTTATATTTTAATAGACAAGACTTTTATGGGAGCTGCAATACCAATTAAGGGTAACCTTTTTATTTGTATAATGGCAAAATTTGAACTTTTCATTTTTTTATTTTTTTTTACCTTTTTTAATTCTAATTTAGACTGTTACTTTGGGAACTTGACCAACCGCTTGTTAACCCTTCTGTATTATACAATCAATCAGGGGCTACAGGTGATACCCCTCCAGCTACCATTTCACTGGTTAAGTATTGCTATCATATACTTGGGCATGTTTTCTTTTTGTACTGTTTCCAATTGGGGCTCTTAGTGTCCACCGATATTAAGGTATATCTAGTGAGTGACTATTATGAGCAGTGTTAGTTATATGTGTATTTTCTGTCATGCCCGTTTACATGTTATGATGCATATCTAAAAATTACAACTTTTTGTAGTGGTGCTAGCTCGGATATATGGGTCACCTGTTTTTACTTTTTTTGGTAAACTTTTTGTGTACCTCATGTATATTTTTAATTACTTTTAACTCTGTTTGATTAATAAAGATTTTGATATGTTTTGATCATAGACTCTTGTTTTAGGTTTAAATTTTTGAGAGTAGGGGAAAAAAAAAAAAAAAAAAAAATTTTGTTTGGAGATGATCTAGACATGATAGGAGGCCAGACAGGATATAGGCCTAGCCTTAAGAGCAATTGGGGTGTTATTTCTGGTTGCTTGATTATACAATCAATGCAGAAGGGAAAACGAAGATGACTTCCTGTAATAGGAGTGATTACATGGCGCCTTCATTAAACTTCCAGTTGCTATGGTGACCGATTGCAAGACTGCAATCTTGTCGCAGGTAGGTTGATCGGAGCTCATATATTTAGACACCACAACTTCTAAACGGTTAAACACCAGGGATCCAAGTCGGCTCCATTCCCTGCTGTTAGCGGCAGGTGTTGGCTGTAATAATCAGCAAGTGAGTACCAGTATGTCAAATGTCGGTAAGGGGTTAAGTATAGGGAACAGAACTCTCAGGGTAAGGTCCCACTCTGCAGTTACTGCATGTGGATGAAACCAGGCCCACACGTGGTGACCAAGATACAGAAAATTTTGCAAGCAAATTTTGATATTACAAACAAAATCGTGCAATTATTTGCCACCACATGTGGTGGTCATGGTTTTTTTGTTCCACATGCAGTAGCTACAGTGTGAGACCTTAATGGGATATTCCCATCTCATTGATGAGCTTTAAACATGTAGAAACCGTAAACACCATCACTAAATATATTTCTTTTCCAACTTTAATTTATTGAAAAGATTTCATTACATTTTTCTCTCCTGCTGATTGTTTAACCCTTAACCGACCAAGCCAGTTTTGAACATTCAAATCTAATGCGACACTTTATATGGGAATAACTTTTTAATGCTTTTACCTAGCCATGTGATTTAGAGATTGTTTTCTTGTGACACATTGTACTCTAAGTCTGTTATACATTTTGGTCGAGATAGTCCTTGTTTATTTGTGAAATATATCAAAATGTTGTGAAAAGTTGGAAAAAATGTGCCATTTTCAAAATTAAAAAATCTCTGCGTGCAAGACAGTTATTCCACACAAAATAGTTTATAGCAAGGATCTACCATATGTCTACTGTACGTTGGCATAATTTTTTAAATGTTTAATGTTTTAGGACATTAGGGGGCTTATACATTTAAGAAGAAACCCCAGTTGAAAATATTCTTTAATTGATTATTTTTTAAATACTAATACAAGGTTATACTAGACAATACCACCATAACCAATATGCTACCTACCTATCTGGCCTTTAGGGTAATAGTAGGATTCTATAGGGACCGCCACTATTCAGTTCAACCCACTCTTGATAGGGCATAATGGTAGGAACTTGGTGTCTCACCGTCATATTCCTTTGGGAAGGTATTTTCTCAAATAAATGATTGTGTGAATAATAAATTCTTTTCATGATCTATTTGGAATTTTAGATTGTTTTATTAACCATATAGGATACGGATTATGGTGGTATAGTCAAGTAGTTTCACTAGTACCTCGTATCACTAATCGATTCTTTAATATCAGATTGGTATTTTAATATTAATCAATTTAAGTATATTTTTAATAGGGGTTTCTTCATTAGTGAGCTGATATGTAAACCCCTATGTCATAGTTGTACTGCTGGGATTTTAGCTTATAAATTTAGCAGCAATTTTTCAAATTTTCAAGAAAATTTGCAACACAGGTTTTCTTAGGGATCAGCCAAGTTCTAATGTGGCTTTGAGGGGCCTGTATATTAGACACCCCCTAATTTAAAAAAAAAACTTCTCACTTTAAAGTATTCAAAAACATTTAGAAAGTCTGTTAACCCTCTAGGTGTTTCATAGGAATTAAAGCAAAATGGAGGTGAAGTTTCAAAATGTCCCTTTTTTTTTTTGCAGCTTTTCAATTTTAATCCATTATTTAATGAAAAACAGTAGACGTTACAAGGGAAATTCAACTAAATACCGATTTCCTTGATTCTGCCATTTTTAGAAATATCCCATATGTGGCCCTAGTGCACCATTTGACTCAACCACAAGTCTCAGAATAGGAGGAGCATCTACTGGATTTTGGGGCCTCATTTTTATTAAGATATTTTTAGGCACCATTTCATGTTTGCCAACACCCTAAAGTGCTAAAACTTAATAAACACCCACAAAAAGACCTCATTTTCAAAACAACACTCATTAAGGAATATATTCTAGGATGTAGCGAGTATATTGACCCCACAGTTGTTTTACTTTTTTTTGGCATTGGGCAATAAAAATTAAATTTTTTCAAATAATATGCAGTTTCAGGTAAAAAAAAAAAAAAATTCAAGGAATCCTGGAAAAAAGCATCCTAAAATGTGTTAGGCAATTTCTTCCACTTACAACTGCTGTTTGGTGCCCATAATGGAAGGAGCACTATTTGGCTTTAGGAACGCAGATTTTGATGGGTGGCATATTACATTTGCAAATCACCCAAAGTACCAGTACAGGTAAAATCTTACTGAAGACACCCCAATTTGGAAAACAACACCAATAAGAAAATTCATATAGGGCTGTATTGTGCATATTGAGTGTTTCACTGTATTTTTAGCACTGGGCTGTATAAATGAAATAAAAAAAAAAAAAAACACAACAGCAATCCCACATTGATTTTTGGGTTCAATTTCTACAACGTTCATTGTGTGGTTTAAATGACATGATACATTTATTAAGTGGGTCGGAACAAATAAAGTGATATAAATTTTATTTTGCTTTACTACTTTTACACAATTAAAATGGTTTTGCCAAAAATTTTGTTTTTATATTTGTCCTATTCTGAGAGTTAGAAATTTTTCTGTATACAAAGCTATATAAGGACTTGTTTTTTTGGTCAAACAAAAGAGTAGCCAGCCTTCACACAGCTGTGTGCTCTGCAATGCATGGATGCTCGTTCCAAGATACGGCCAATAGCATAAGAAAGATGAAGAATATCCAGCACGCAGTTAAGGTTTCCCAATTAAAAACATGACAAAATTTATTAAACTTCCATTACAAATATGCACAGAGCACTCACCAGCAGATGCAACAATAAGTAGTGGTAAATCAGAGTGGAGACATGAGACTGCAGGAGTGCCACGCTAAAGCGTTTCGGGAGCCAAATTGCGTCGCAGTTTGGCGCCGGAAACCCTCTAGCGTGGCACTGCTGGTGAGTATTTTTAATGGAAGTTTAATAAATTTTGTCATGTTTTTAAATTGGGAAACCTTAACTGCGTGCTGGATATTCTTCATCTTTCTTGTTTTTTTGGTACCTTTATGAGGTTTATAGATCTTTTGGATCAATCCTGGTAGTGTGTTTTATTTTTATATTTTACAGCACTTACAATGCAGTATTAAGGATCAGTTACTTTTAATCAGCAGGTCAATACGATTACATATACAGAATTACAATATTAGTACGGTTCAAAGAAGACACGTGTCCATCAAGTTCAACCAAGGGTGGGGAAAATGTGGGTGATGGGAGAAAGACAAGGACATTAAGCCCAGCCTCACCACTGGTTAATGCCCTGGAACCCACTAGGCAAGAACCAATCTGCTCCAGCGGAGACTTTATCTCTGACCCCCGAGCCTCCACCAGCCAGATCCAGAATTTTACATAGCTACGTACGCATTAATATTCTTTAGTTGCAGATGGTTATCTAAGCCTTTCTTGAAACTCTCTACAGTTCCTGCTGTGACCAGCTCCTCAGGCAGGCTATTCCACAGATTCACAGTTCTTAAAGTGAAGAACGCTCTTCTCCTCTGGAGATTAAATCCTTTTTTCTCTAGTCGAAGGGAATGTCCCCTTGTCTTTTGAGGGGGCTTCACTTGAAATAATTTTTCCCCATACTTTTTGTAGGACCATTTATATATTTATATGAATTAATCATGTCCCCCCGAAGCCGTCTTTTCTCAAGACTAAATAAGTTCAATTCTACTAACCTCTCCTCAAAACTAAGATGTTCCATTCCCCTTATAAGTTTGGTTGCTCGTCTTTGTACTCTCTCTAGCTCCATTACATCTCTTCTAAAAACTGGGGCCCAGAACTGGACAGCATATTTTAATTGAGGACGCACCAATGCTTTGTACAGTGGTAGAATTACATCCTTGTCCCGCGAGTCCATGCCTCTTTTAATACACGCCAATATCCTACTTGCCCTAGAGGCAGCTGATTGACATTGCATGCTGTTCTGTAGTCTATGATCTACAAGAACACCCAGATCTTTCTCAATAAGCGATTCTCCAAGTTTTTCTCCCCCTAGGACATATGATGCCTGTAGATTATTTCTCCCCAGATGCAGAACCTTACATTTATCCACATTGAACCCCATTTGCCAGTGGATGCCCAAGCACTCAGTGTGTCCAGGTCTGCTTGCAATTTATGAGCATCTTACATAGATTGCACTACCCTGCATAGCTTGGTGTCATCTGCAAAAATCGAGACCGTGCTATCGATCCCTTCCACTATATCGTCAATAAATACATTAAATAAGAGAGGACCCAATACTGAGCCCTGGGGTACATCACTCATAACCGGGGACCACTCAGAGTAGGAGTCATTTACCACCACTCTCTGAGTACGATCCAGCAGCCAGTTTTTAATCCAATTACACAATGTTATCTCTAACCCAATGGATTCTAATTTACCCAAAAACTCTTATGCGGTACAGTGTCAAATGCCTTTGCAAAGTCTAAAAACACACTATCCACAGCTGCCCCGCTATCCAGACTTCGACTCACCTCCTCATAAAAACAGCTCAGATTGGTCTGACAGCTTCTGTCCTTAGTAAATCCCTGCTGCCAATCACTAATAATATTGTGTTTGTCAACATACTCCTGTATATAGTCCCTTATGAGCCCCTCAAACATTTTCCCCACAACAGATGTTAAACTTATTGGTCTATAATTACCTGGGCAAGACTTGGAACCTTTTTTGAAGATGGGAACTATATTTGCCTTGCGCCAGTCTCTGGTACTATACCAGTCACCAGGGAATCTCTAAATATCATGTACAGAGGCACAGAGATAACCGAGCTGAGCTCTTTAAGAACTCTTGGGTGAATGCCATCAGGGCCTGGAGCCTTGTTCACATTCAGTTTATTTAACTTGGCTTTGACTTTTTCTACACTGAGCCAATTAATTATAGCAGTGATGTATTAAACAGTACTGCCACCACCTACTTCTGCACTTGGCCCACCCCCATCAATTACTATTTCCTTGATAGTATATAATGAGCTGAAGAACCTATTTAGTTCCTCTGCCTTCTCTTGGTCACCAGTGACCAGCTCCCCATCACAGGTTTTTAAGAGTCTGACTTTGGCTTTTGGCATTTATATGCTTAAAGAATTTCTTGGGTTTAGTCTTGCTGTCCTTGGCCACTTGCCTTTCATTTTGAATTTTAGCTGCTTTTATCACTTTTTTGCAGATTTTATTAAGCTCTCTATAATTTTCAAAGGCTGATGCTGACCCCTCTGACTTATTTTTTAAATGACCTTTTTTTTTTTTTTTATTGTTTATTGCCCTTAACAGAAGGTAGAAGCCATGTTGGATTTAGTTTTAGTCGCCTACACTTGTTACCCATAGGAATATACTGTATTTTGCAATAAATTTCCCCAAAGTATATTTAAGGCTCCCCCACTTGGCTTCTATATCACTATTTGCTAATAGCTGCTCCCAGTCTAGGTCCTGTATTGTATCCCTCTTACAGCAATACCAATTTCATATTTTGTTTAGGTTTTACACAATGTAAAAAAAAAAAAACACGTTTTCTGCATCGTCAATCTGAGCACCACAACTTTTATTTTTATTTTTCTATATATGGATAATACCTTGGTAGTTTTATAATCTACAGCACTTTTCGTGCAGTAAACGTGACATGTTAGTTTTACACCGTTGGTCAACACGATTACCGTGATACCCAATCTATGTTTGATTAAATAACAGGATAATTTTATATCCCAAGTTGTTTCACACGCGGTGTTACGAAATATATGTACTTTTTTTTGGAGGGGCAGGAGGGGAATGACATTTTAATGGGAAAAAGGCATTATGCGTGTTAATTCACCACTCTGTGGGACCAAAGTCACCATACACTCAACAGGCTCCATTCACATTGATTATAAGGACCACAGGTAAGTGGAGTGCAGGGCCAAAGAGAAAGAAACCACTCCCCCAAAAGTACAATGAAAATAAGACTGAAATCAGCAGCACCAGCTGGCACTAAAACCTAACCAACATTAAATTCATTAAACATTTTAATTACGTTACAGAGGGACATATACTTTGTGTGAATGAAGCCTGGTAAACTGAATGTATGGAGGTTTTGGCCCTATAGAGAGGGAAATCTATAGTTAGGAAAACACCTTGACTGGGTAGGTGGGCACATACAACTTGATAAATTTGTGCACTAAAAACCTTAATTTTACACTTGTATAAAAGTTATCAGTAATGTAGCCTAAATGTTTCATGAATTTAATGTTGGTTGGGTTTTAATGCCAGCTGGCACTGCTGTATTTGTGGTTTCTGGGAATTTGTATTACATTGTAGGACTTTAAAATAATTAATTTGCATTTAGTTTCATGAAATAAGTACTTGATCACTTACCAACCAGCAAGAATTCTGGCTCTCACAAACCTGTTAGTTTTTCTTTAAGAAGCCCTTCTACTCTGCACTTTCTGAACTGGTTACCTGTATGAAAGACACCTGTCCACACTGCAATCAATCACACTCCAACCTCTCCATCATGGCAAAGACCAAAAAACTGTCTAAAGACATCAGGGACAAAATTATAAATTAAACTAGAGCTACAGGACAATAGGCAAGCAGCTTGGTGAGGGCAACAACTGTTTGCGCAATTATTAGAAAATGGAAGAAACACAAGATGACTGTCAATCTTCTTTGGTCTGGAAGGAAGCTCTGCTATCTCACATGCTACCAACTCACACCAACAGACTGTTTGAACAGCATCAATGGTTTTCAAAAACTGTCTTTGATTTACCAATCCTAAAAACGTGCTGTCTGGCGAGTATTTGGATACTGTTTTTAATGTAGATTTTGGGTTTTCCCCCCTCTCTCCACTGAATTTACAGTCAGAAAAAGAGCCCCATTCACCGCTATGTGGTTTTGAACGCAGACATGTTTGGGATGCTTTTTTGACCATAGTATGGCGGAAAATTGAACATGTTCCAAGTTTTTTTGTATACGCACCAGTTTTGAAATCCAACCACAAGAAAATCTGAGTCGTGTGAACTTCAACTCGGATTTCAATTGAGGTCTAGAACAGTCGGATTTTGACAGATTTGAAAATCTGAATCGGTGTCAAAAAACGACTGAAAAGACTTGCCGTGTAGACAAACCCTAATAGGCATGACTAGGAACATCTGCTAGTAGAGCTGAAATGTTAGTCATTGCTGTAGAACTACCCACAGCCTGCAGAAGCAGTGAAGCGCTGAATCTGTAAAAAAGCCAGATGAGGATAAAACCCTTTTAATAAGAAAACCGATAAAGTGGTTAGTAATCACCGTTCATGAACCATTCAGTTTTTGGGCACCGATGTCAAGGGAATGGCACATGACTGCTCAAGCCACTAATTAACTATAGTTATGAGTCAAATCGGAGCAACAGGAAGGAAAACGCAGGCTATTTTTACTTTTTAATTCCGGGTCAGACAACAACATTGACAGATCTGCATTAAAACCTTCCCCACTTGAATACCTGTATCGAGTATGCCCCCATTGACCATACATATAATACAGCTGGAGCGCTCTCTGTCTGCATCGCCGAAATGTGATTGCGGCAGCCGATGTTCTCCCTAGCAAGCGGGAAGCCTAACAAAGGCTCCCAAGCTGCCTCTAACATCTGGACTGAGGTCACCTTGCCGTTGGTAGATGGGCCTTTACAGTTTTGAGCAAAAATGTGCTCTAAGAACCTCAACATTTTCATATATTCCAAAGTAGCAGAAATGCTTTTCCCAAAAATATTTCTATGTCCCCCTTGTTTTTTTATTGCTTGCAGAGTGCTGCTGATATTGTGTTGTGTTTGCAATGCTTTTGGCTGCCACACCAGCGGTCACCTATATACTCATTTTTCAATATGATGTGCTGACCATATTTTACTTTTGGACTGTTTTCATGGGGAGGTGGCTGGCCCCCTATCTTGGTTTTTGCACTCCACCCATCTGCACAGGTTTTTTGGTCAGATCAGGTTATAGCTGGAATCTTCTCTCCCTGAAATGTGGAGGTCTGAACAGCCGCCAAAAGTTAGAGTAGGTTCCAAGGCTGTGGAGTCGGCAAGCCAAACCTCCGACTCCTCAATTTCCCAAACCTCCGACTCCCTCATACACGGCGCATGTTTAAGTGATAACTTTACTGTAGTAAAATGGTAACATCAGGCTGTTTATCACCTTATGATACAATAATCAAGCTATTTAGGTAAAACAGACACTGACAAGAAAAAGGGTAACAATGTTTTGATCTTTGAACACTTGTGGGTAGAGTTGAAGAAAAAGCTTACTTGTATCCAAGTCCAGTCTGCACCAACATTGGGAACGTGTAGAAGAGACTTGGGATCAGATTTTGGTCAAGATATGCTTGAATCTGATTCAGAGCCCAGAAGGATTCAGGCAGCATTGAAAACCAAAAGGTGGATTTCTCAAATACTAACAAAATAATAAAAATTAACATTTTGATTTTTTAGGAGCAAAACAGTAACAATGTAGTTACAGGAAAGAATTTGCAGAACTAAGCAGATGCTAAACACTTGTAAGTCAAATTTATGTATAAGATAGTTAAGATGACTGTATATAAAACTACTACAGTAGCCTCATGTACAAAGCTGTAGTGGATGGCGAGATATAAAGCCTAAAAGTGATTGCATGTAAATTCTTTTCAAGACAGAGCTGAGCTGCGCTTTTGAAACACGCAGCGGCGATCCCTCATCTGAACCCCACTGCGGATTCGTCATAACGAGCAGTGATAATCTCACTGCTAATTGTTTTGATTCGTCTTGAGGACCGACAGAGCGAACCCCAAAACGGATCCTAAAAGTGCTTGTAACACGGAGTTTATACTCCGTGTGAACAAACCCAAATAGTATTGCCTCCATCAGATCCTGCATACATGACCTCACATCTGATCTCATTATTTCCAGGCTAGAGAACGGCCTCTCTATACTAACTTGGGTTGGGGGCAAAGCGGTGACCACAGGGGCAACAGCTCTGACAACGTCAGGGTATAAAGGAATTGCCTCAGCCACAGTCAGTTTTGATGAATGGTTGAACCCTTCTACTTCTTTGAAAGCAGGTGAAAAATTTTGCTGAAATCTGTTTGTCATGGGAGCAGAATCTTTTCCCCTGGGGCAGCGCTTTGCCTGCTCCATGTCATCAATTACACTCCTCATGTGATAAGGCTGAAGATATGGGAGCAGCAGCACTGGACGGACCTAATTCCTCTTGCTCTTTGCACTGCATTGAATTAACTGGACCAACTTATTATATATTTTGGGAGTCGGTCAATTTTATGACGACTCAGACTCCTGCAAAATAGGCACCGACTCAGACTCCACGACTCCGAATGCACAGCCTTGTTAGGTTCCCATCTGGATAGAGGTCACCTTGTCGTTGGAAGATGGGCCCTTACAGTTTTAATCAAAAATGTATACTAAGTAGCAGATATGCTTTTTACAAAAAATTCCTTTGACTGAATGGATGTGCTGGCCATACTTTGCTTTTATGACTACATAAAAACATTTATATTGTGTAAAACTTACAAAACAAACTATATAAAATTTACATTATTGTAATTGCATCGAACAGCATAGTAAGGTTATCATATAATTTATACCGCGAAAACAATGGCAGAACTAGGGGGTTTATTAAGTTTTAGCACCTTAGGGTTTCCACAAACCTGTAATGACCCCTATAGAAAAACGTAATTAAAAATAGCCCCCACAGTCCAGTAGGTGCAACTCGTATTCTCAGGCTTGTGGTTGAGCCAAATAGTGCACAAGAACAACATATGGGATATAGCTTTAAAAACTGCAAAATTGGTGGAATGGATATTGAGCTGCATCTCCCTGGCCACATCTACCCTGTTCCAGTGAATAATGGATGAAAATTGAAAATCTGCAAAAAAAAAAAAAAAAAAAAAAAAAACACGAAATTTTGAAATTTCAACTCCCCTTTGCTTTAATTTCTGTGAAACTAATGGGTTAAATTTCCTAAACAGTGTTTTGAATATTTTAAGGGGTGTAGTTTCTTAGATGGAGTCCTTTATCGGTGTTTCTAACATACAGGTCACTCAAAGCCTCATCAAAACATTCCCTAAAAAGTGATGCAAGTCCCCTAAAAAATAAAAAGACATAAAAAAAATTATGCCAACCTACAATAGACATCCAGTAGATGCTAGTTATAAACAATTTTGTGTGGAATAACTGTCTCACACGCATCCTTTTTTGAACTTTGAAAATGGCAATTTTTTTTAATTTTCACAAAGTTTTGTTATTTCTTACAAATAAACAAGAATTGAGTGGCCCAATCAGGGCACAATGTGTCATGGAACAATCTCTGAAACACATGGATAGGTACAAGTATCAAAAATGTATTTCCACATAAAGTGACGTGTGTCAAATTTAAAAAATGGGGCTCTGTCAGGAAGGTCAAAACTGGCTGCGGCAATAAGGGGTTAAGTCAATCAAATCGAGGTATAATTTAAACTGGAAAAAAGGTGAAAAACCCAACATGAAAACAAAAAATGGCATAAACTTCTATGCTTAATAATATAAAATACAAAAGCCTTTAAAATGAAGAAATTGTTTTTAGATATTTGTTCCAGTACAACCAAAAATACATCAGCTTTAGTGTGTCTTATGTACTCCCCCTTTCAGGAGTTACTGAAAGGAACGACTTTACGATGTCAGAAATGGAAGAGGTGCAGATACACATCTATAACCTGTTTTTAGTGCTACTGTGTTCCCTTTGCTTTCAGCTGTGTTTTATGCTGCATTATCCATCAAACATACATTCAAAGAACATCTCACTGCATTTAGAAAATAGCCTTGATTTGCTAGTACAGCTCCCATAATCCTGTGCTTGTCCCAAATGCATCTGTACAAGGTGAAAACAAATGATGAACCACATAATATCTGTCATGGTGCCTTAAATCTTGACTATTCAGAATTTGAAATATTTATTTTTAAAGTGCTGTCGCCACAGTAACAAGAAATCCTTAGCAACATCTTGTATCAGGAATGTTGACCGCAACACAAAGCATCATTTGACCGGTCATAAATTTCAGTGCCACAGTTAAACTATAAATTACAGGTGAAACTAGATCTGCTACAGTATTAGAAGAGATGACTTATTGCAAGACTACATATATGAACAGTATAAACAGTACTCTATCAGAAGTGCAAAAATATAAAAGGTGGCAAACAACTAAAGCTCAATGGAAAGAACATTAAAATTACTGTCTAAACAAAGCTGGCGATACATACCAACTGAAAGCTTAAACGGGATTTCCGATTGTTTGCAAGTAGTTGTTCCATGGAAAAAAAAAAATTTTCTAAATAATATCCCTCCCATAGTTAGACACTTTTGCAATATAGCTTCAGAACAATAGGATAGTTGTCCCAGCACCGCAGTGTATAGTAATAAAGCTTAAATTTGTATTAATCCATAATTAAAATAGCAAATCAGTAAAAGTTTACATCCCTGATACATTCCAAGTGAGAGAGTTCTTAGTCATAGTAAGGCCCCGTTCACACAAAGGATTTGGCCGCGGTTATGGCCGCGGGTTCCGACGCGGTTTCCGCGCCCAAAACTGCGAGCCAAATCGTGTCTAGCTTATTAACATGGTTTCCTATGGGAAACCGCGTTAAAATATTCACACTCCGCGGGGTTGGCCACGGCTCCGGGGCCACGGCCAAACCCGCGCGTGTTAAGAACTCTCCTGTCAATTCTTGACAGGGAGTGCTCTGCGCGCCGAGACCACTCCCACCGCCCTGCAAACCCACGTCGGGAGACGCTAGTTTGCGGCGCGATCAGACGAGGTTTTGGCCGCGGCGAAACCCGCGGCAAAAAAACGTCGTGTGAACGGGGCCGAAGGATAACACTAAATTAAGACCAATAAAGCTGCTGACAACCGCCAATTTCTGGGAAACAAACTACATGATTGGATATACAGTGGGTACGGAAAGTATTTAGACCCCCTTTACATTTTTCACTTTCTTTCATTGCAGCCATTTGCTAAGATCCAAAAAGTTCATATTTTGTTGCTCACTCATGTACACTCTGCACCTCATCTTGAAAGAAAAAAAACACACATAAATGTAGATACTTTTGCAAATTTATTAAACAAGAAAAACTGAAATATCACATGGTCTTAAGTATTCAGACCCTTTGCTCAGTATTGAGTAGAAGCACCTTTTGAGCTAGTATAGCCAGGAGTCTTCTTGGGAATGATGCAGCAAGTTTTTCACACCTGGATTTGGGGATCCTCTGCCATTCTTCCTTGCAGATCCTCTCCAGTTCCCTCAGGATGGATGGTGAACGTTGGTGGACAGACATCTTCAAGTCTCTCCAGAGATGCTCAATTGGGTTTAGGTAAGGGCTCTGGCTGGGCCGGTCAAGAATGGTCAGAGTTGTTCTGAAGCCACTGCTTTGTTATTTTAGCTGTGTGTTTAGGGTCATTGTCTTGTTGAAAGAAGAACCTTCGGCCCAGTCGGAGGTCCAGAGCACTCTGGAAGAGGTTTTCATCCAGGATATCTCTGTACTTGGCCACATTCATCTTTCCTTCAATTGCAACCAGTCGTCCTGTCCCTGCAGCTGAAAAAACACCCCCATAGCATGATGCTGCCACCGCCATGTTAGAATTAACACCAAAAAGTTCAATCTTCGGCTAATCAGACCAGAGAACCTTATTTCTCATAGTCTGGGAGTCCTTCATGTGTTTTTGTGTAAACTGTATGCAGCTTTTATATGTCTTGCACTGAGGAGAGGCTTCTGTCGGCGCACTCTGCCATAAAGCCCCGACTGGTGGAGGGCTGCAGTGATAGTTGACTTTGTGGAACTTTCTCCCATCTCCCTACTGCATCTCTGGAGATCAGCTACAGTGATCTTGGGGTTCTACTTTACGACTCTCACCAAGGCTCTTCTCCCACAATTGCTTAGTTTGGCTGGACGGCAGGTCGAGGAAGAGTTGTGGTCGTCCCAAACTTCTTCCATTTTAGGATTATAGAGGCCACTGTGCTCTTAGGTACCTTGAGTGCTGCAGAAATTCTTTTGTAACCTTGGCCAGATCTGTGCCTTGCCACAATTCTACAATTCTGTCTCTGAGCTCCTTAGGCAGTTCCATAGACCTCATGATTCTCATGTGCTCTGCCATACACTGTGAGCTGTGAAATCTTATAAAGATAGGTGTGTGCCTTTCCTAATCAAGTCCAATCAGTTTAATTAAACACAGCTGGACTCCAATGAAACAGTAGAAGCATCTCAAGGAGGATCAGAAGGAAATTGACAGCATGTGAGTTAAATATGAGTGTTACAGCAAAGGGTCTGAATACTTATGACCGTGTGATCAGTTTTTTCTTGATTAATAAATTTGCAAAAAAATCTACATTTCTGTTTTTTTTGCTTTCAAAGAGGGTGCAGAGTGCACATTAATGAGCCAAAAAATTAACTTTTGTGATGTTACCAAACGGCTGCAATGAAACAAAGAGTGAAAAATTTAAAGGGGTCTGAATACCTTCCGTACCCACTGTAGTACAAATGGTGAAAATAGGCCTCCACAACCAATAAAACCAGATAACTGTTTAATTAACAGAAAAAAGTACTATTAAACAGAAAGTTTAAAAAAATATACCAAATGAATAGGGTTAGCGTTCACATGATAAGCGGAGCAAACAGAATCTAATAGAAATGAGCACACTACTCATATTTTTGTAAATATTTTAATTATATCTTTTCATGGGACAACACTGAAGATATGACACTTTGATACAATGTAAAGTAGTCAGTATACAGCTTGTATAACAGTGTAAGCTTGGTGTGCCCTAAAATAACTCAACACACAGCCATCAGTGTCTAAACCATTGGCAACAAAAGTGAGTACATCCCTAAGTGAAAATGGACAAATTGTGCTTAATTTACCATTTTCTTTCTACTTTGTCATGTGACTCAGCATTACCAAGGTCTCAGGTGTGAATGGGGAGCAGGTGTGTTGAATTTGTTATTATCGCTCTTAAACGCTCTCATACTGGTCACTGAAAGTTCAACATGGCACCCTCTGACAACGAACTCCCTGAGAATCTGAAAACAAAAAAAAAAAAAAAGATTTGCTGCTCTACAAAAAGATGGCCTAGGCTATAAGAAGAGCAGCAGCACGGTGGCCAAGACCATATAGTGGTTTAACAAGACAGGTTCCATTCAGAACAGGCTTCGCCATGGCTGACCAAAGAAGTTGAGCGCACGTGCTCATTGTCACATCCAGAGATTGTCTTTCAGAAATAGATGTAGGAGCGCTGCAGAGTTTAAAAGGGTGTGGCGCAGACCATGCGCTGCACACTGCATCAAAATGGTCTGCATGGCTGGTGTCCCAAACTGCAGCCTCTTCTAAAGATAATGCACAAGAAAACCTGCAACTAGCTTGCTGAAGACAAGCAGACTAAGAACATGAATTACTGGAATCCTGTCCTGTGGTCTGTTGAGACCAAGATAAACTTATTTGATTTAGATGATGTCAAGTGTGTGTTGCGGCAACCAGGTAAGGAGCACAAAGACAAGTGTGCCACACAAAATATCGAAACTTTGGGCACAATTTGTCCATTTTAATTTAGGGATGTACTCACTTTTGTTGCTAGCAATTTAGACATTGATTGCTGTGTGTTGAGTTATTTTGAAGGCACACCAAATTTACACGGTTATACAAGCTGTATACTGACTACTTTACATTGTATCAAAAAGTGTCATATGTTCAGAGTTGTCCCATGAAGAGACATAATACAATATTTTAAAAAAAAAATGTGAGTGGTGTACTCACTTATGTGATATACTGGATACGGAAAAATTCCATGTAGCTTTAGAGCAATAGTGCATAAGAAAAGTAAGAATCATAAAAAAGAAACATGTACCAAGAGCACATATTACTAGAATGCATAACAAAGTAAGGTACGCCGATGATCGGTAGCGTTATAAGTAACGAAAATGCAAAAATTCTGTAGATAATAAGGTATCAAAGACAAAATAGCCATACAAGACATGTTTTGTCTTTGGATACCTAATAAACTACATCATTATTGCATTTTAATTACTTATAAACATCTGCTGATCACCACTGTAGCTTACTATGTTCTGCATTCAAATATGTGCTGTTTGTACATGTTCTTTTTTTATCATACTTACTTTCCTTTTTCATTATTACTAAGTCTGCATAGAATTTTTTCATACATGTTTGATTTATCAGGCTAATGTTAACCCTATTCATTCGGTATACTTTTTAAATTTACTTTAGAACAAGATTTTCCTTCTGTTAATCAAACCATAATCCGTTTATTTGGTTGTTGAGTCCTTTTTCACTATTTGTACTATATCAAATAATGAGGTATGTTACCCGGAAATTAAAGATGGTGTTATTAACGGTCTTGATTTAGTTTCATACTTACTACGACTGAGCACTATCTAGCTCAAAATGCATCAAGGATATACACTTACGCCAATATTCTATTTTAACTATGGATTAATAAAAGTTGGCGTTTTATTGCTATACAAAGTGGTGCAGCTTCACACTTCACCTGCATCCAACAGGTCTTCTGTGCATCACTCAACTACATCAGGAACTGAATGAAAACCATTTGGCAAGGTAAGCGTTTGACTTTTTTTTTTTTTTAGGTACTAAAAAGGTAATATACTTTCATTATATTTTATGTGGACTTTCTGACGTTCTAGATTAGTTGCTTGATGAAAGGAGGCTCATTAGGACCCCCAGCAAATTACCAAATGCGTGTAGGACAGTCTTTGAAGCCACACTCCTTTGGCCCTGCTTTTTTAAAAGCAGCTCAGGCAGTTACCGAGCCCCAACGGTCACGTGACTGTGGCAGGCAGGAAACCGACACAGGCTTGCTGCCTGTCTGTGTATACACTGCTCATTAAGTGCTGTATACACAGCGATCGAGAAGCCAGGGATGGCAATAAACCATCCGTGTCTTCAGTGGAGAGCCACACATGCAGCTGCACAATTAGTGTACAGCTGAGCTCTCTGTAAGGATGCAAAGATAAACTGCCACTGGCAGGACATTTGGGGCCTATGGGCAGTCGCCAAATAGTTAACCCCTTAAGCCCCAGGCCTGAAAAAGTAGTTAATGACCAGATTTTTTTTTTCGTTTTTGCCTCCTTGCATTTCAACAGTTGTAACTTTTTTATTTTTTCAATGACGCAGTTGTATGAGGCCTCGTTTTATTTGAGAAAAGTGGTACTTTATGGGGGAATAGTTTAAGTTCACTTATAAATAATTGTAGAATTTATTTTTTTTTTTTACACCATTCACATTTCACACTTAATAACTTGTTTTAATTCGACAGGTTATTACGGTCATGTGGATACCTAATATGTGTAGGGTTTTTTTGTGTGTGCAATGTACGCACAATTATTTTTTATTAAATATTTATTTTTATTTTATTTTTTATTCATTTTTTTTTTACACTTATGTTTTTTATTTTATTTTTTTTTTTTTTAAATCCCATGAAGGGAGAACTGTGTTAAATTTTTTTCCACTTAGTAAGTATTAGCATATTCATATATGCTAATACATTATAATCTGTGTCAGTCTGACACAGGCAGTGATCAGGGCAGCAGACAGTCTGTCCTGGTCACTGGCTTGTTACACAGACAGCCCTGGGGCCACTCTAAGTCCCCAGAGCTGACTGTGCAGCCGTTCCCCGGGCTCTGTCATGTCACCAAGCGTTCCGATCACCCGACAGAGCAGGGAAACCCTTTGATTGCGCTGCGGTAACGATCCTACGCAATCAAAGGGTTAAAGCACCGGGGTGCGGGGGTTCCCCCACTTCCTGAGGCTCTCTGGAGCTGCGCTGGGATCAGGGCTGTGTAGTACAGCCCCGATACCAGCGCTGTTGCAGCACCGGGCACCACAAACTCCGGTGTCTGCAGCGACGACAAAAGACATCGCTGTAGACGAACGACCCGCACCAGCTGCCGTCTAAAGTCGGTGGGCGGTCGTTAAGGGGTTAAAGGATCCTGGGCTTCGTAGTTTTCCAAGCAGAAAATGCTGCTGCTCACATGAAGAAAAGGGAGGCTGTATACAGCACTGGAAAAACACTAAATAGTATAGAAAATATTACAGGGATATAAATGAATACTAAAGGCAAGACATTTGACCAATCAGCTACAGTGAGATTTACAACTTTCTTTTGTGCAGTGTCCATAGCTGAAATAGAAGCCAGTCTCACATGAAGTCACATGGCCTTGCTCCTGGTTCTGCCGCGCTGTGTTCTCTTCCCTGCCCTTCCACCCATAAACCCAGCAGCAGATGTGGGGTAACGCGTGAACATTGAGTAATTATAGCAATACTTTAAAGGGGTTGTCTCACTACACCGATTCATCTTACCTCAGTCCTCTTTTCTTGGTTTCACTTTGAATTTAGGGGCATTTTTACTGGCTTCTACTAGGCTGCAGTAGAAGCCAGGTCTGTAGCTATAGCAACCAGTGCTGGCAGCCTATCAGGATAGATCAAAAAGGTGTGTAGCTATAGCGACCTGAGGAGCTGATGCAGCCCATACAAGAGGGGATATCTAGGAATACGTAGGATACTGTTAATGGACACATATTGCAAAGTGACTTGTTTTTGCAAGATCTTTAACATAAAAAGCAATCCTTGTAGCGAGACAACCCCTTTAAGCCGTGTAACAAATCCCACCCACACCAACCACTGACAGCATAAGAACAACAGTACAGCAGTGAGCCTCGCAAGATGATGAGGATACATATTAACTGCTTCTGAGCCATGTTGGCATGATCTGGTGAGCATTTATACAATTAGGCACCTTCTCATGTGTGGGAGAAGCACGACTGTTGATTAGTGTCTACCACTGGGGAAATAAAGATGATTATGTATGTTCTATTTAAATACATTTGATTCCTTTAGTTCTGGAAGCAACTTAAATTCTTTTCTCAATGCCAAAGACATGCACACTAAACCGATCAGATTGTGCAATGTTATTGAGGAGTCAAGGAGAATATGAGAAGCTTAAAGCTTTTTGCACTTTAAAAGCCAAATCTTACAGTTATCAAATAAAGCAGCTAAAAAAAGACCTCCTATATAGAAATATGTTCTTAACAGTCCAGCGTTTATAGTGTATATATATATATAACATCTATATTGGTAAGAGTAAACAAACCAGAGTGAACGGTCAAAAGACGCTAGGTAGGTACAAATGTTAGTAAGTAAACATATAAGCATGTAGGAAGTCATTAGGTCAGGGTTCCTATCGTACTTCCTTTTACTTGTGCTTATTCATATGTCCAAATCTTTAATATCCATATATGACCTGGCTACTTAGGTGGCACATCCTGTGATGCTTTTTGCACACTAGCTATACCATCATTATCTGTACATCCATTTTGTACATTTTTGGTGCAGTTCACTCTATTTTATCCTCTAATGAACCGTGCCTTTACAGGGAAACACGTCAGATGGAGCGCAAAGGGCTGGATAGGGTGAGCATTCTAGGGTGGGGGGCACCCTTATCTGGGCGGCATTTCCGCTGTATAGGCAGGGTAACACAGGGCTAATTCTGTGCAAGCTATCCAAAGCACAGTCTCTGTGGACCATAACAGCAGATTTATGCAGTGATGGGATATTTAGACGTATGAATAAGCACAAGTAAAAGGAAGGACTATACCATAAGTAACCCAGATCTAATGACTCTTCCTACATGCTTCTATATTTACTTACTAACATTTGTACCTATCTAGCTTCTTTTGACAGCTCACTCTTGCTTGTTTACTGTTATCTATACTACCCTGTTTCCCCGAAAATAAAACAGTGTCTTATATTAATTTTTGCTCCTAAAGACGAGCTAAGACTTATTTTTAGGGGATGTCTTGAACAAAACATCAATATGTATTAATATATTGTAGTGATTTAAATCACAAACATCAGCATAAGCAGCCAAACTCTGAATTGCATCAAAAAAATGCACTATGTCTTATTTTCGGGGAAACAAGGTATATACTCTGGACTGTTAAAGACATATCTCTACATAGGAGGTCTATACTTTGTCCACTTTTTTTTTCCTAACGTGCAGATGAACTGTTGCAGATGACTGCACAGGAAGTGTTCTTAAAGGGAACCTGTCACGTAGGTTATGCCCCCCTTGCTGAGGACAGCACAAGCTAGTGTCAGACCTGCTGTTACCAGCGCGGTTTCTTTTATTCTGTAAGATGCTGTAGTTTTAGAGCATTTAATGCTCAAATCTTATTCATGAGTAGGTGTTAGCCCCGTCCACCAAAAGGCTAGCTCTGCCCACTGACGGTTGTTCACGTTTCTACCTATTCAAAGTAATAGGTTTATCAGTTGAGGTGGGCGGGGCTAGCCTCTGATTGGCCGGGTTTGAAAAAAAACTGACTCTTTGAAGGACTCGTCGAATGACTCTTCTGGCTGAAAACTGCAGATTTGAGCATTAAATACACAAAAACTACAGCATCTTACAGAATAAGGGACACAGCACTGGAAACAGCAGGTCTGACACTAGCTTGTTCTGTCCTCAGCAAAGGGGGCATAATCTATGTGACAGGTTCTCTTTAAAGAACCTGTCACCAGCACGGTGTCCCTTATTCTGTAAGATGCTGTAGTTTTAGAGTATTTTAGTAAGTTGTTTTCATGACCTGCCCACCTGAGGCTAGCCCGGCCCACCTTACAACTGATTAACCTATTTTGATTAGGCAGAAACATGTGAATAACTGTCAGGTGGGCAGGGCTAACACCTGCTCATGAATAAGCTGGACTCCTTTCTGGCTGCAAACTACCAGATTTCAGCATTAAATGCTCTGAAACTGCTGCATTTTACAGAATAAGGGACACAGCACTGGAAACAGCATGTCTGTCACTAGCTTGTGCTGTCCTCAGCAAGGGAGGCATAATCTATGTGACAGGTCCCTTTAAAGGGGTTTTGCCACCATAGACAATGATGGCATATCGTTAGGATATGCCATCATTGTGCGATAGGTGCGGGTCCCAACTCTGGGACTCGCATCTATCTCGGGAACGGGCCCCCGAATCTCTGCGTGCAGACTGGAGTGTCGGCTGCGACTGCGCATGACCCTCCATTCTGTTCTATGGGAGTTCCGAGCAGAGCTAAACACACTGCTCAGCTGTACTCGGAAAGCCCATAGAATAGAATGGAGAGGTACTGCGCAAGCGCGGCCAGCTCTCCAGCCAGCATGTTCCCCACTCATGGCAAAACCCCTTCAAGTACTAGAACTTGTATTATAATGCAATATGTGAATTTATGCTCTTAAAATGCATAAAAACATCCCGCTGGATTTATTGTATAACAGAAAAAAGACAAAAGGGCGACATGAACAGGGCTGCACCAGAATTCTGGCATCAAAAAGCTGTAGTAGACCAGTTCTATAGATGTATGAACAGGTGCACTACAAACCTTTTTGGGGCATTCTGGGGGCGTGTCGCACCACATTAGTAGAAGGAGACACATTTATGATTCTTTGACACCAAAACTTTGGTGCAGAACAGTTAGAACAGCCAGACCAGGTTAAAGTTAGTCTGCCTGAGTCTGAGATGTCGTATGGTCACTAGATTGTGGCTGTATGTATGACCTGCAGAAGAACAAGTTCATACATTCTGACGCAGTCTATACTACCTTAAAGCTATTTAGAACTGATCTATCAGCGCCAGAATTCATACATGTCGCGCAAAACATTCAAACGAGTAGCCTTTAGACATCATTATTGCACTTTTATGCTCTTTTGCAGTTACTAGGTATATTTGTGGTGATGTATAACAATGCAACGAAAGACTTACCTTGAAAGCAGCAAGGATGATCCTGGTCACTTTCTCTTTGACAGACTCCTGAAGGATATCAGACAAAACTGGCACAATGTTATATCTTCGCAGGTGTTCACACATTTGTGGACTAAAGGCAAGCAGCCAGATCGAGAAGATCATTTGATACTGGAGCTGAAAGCCACACTTGTTACTTAGTACGGACATTATGCTGAAAGACATAAAACATAAGCTATTTTCAAAAAATCTACATAACTAAGTAAAAGCAACCTAACTAAAAAAAGTTAATGCTCTGCCAAAACTTCAGAAGATAGTGATGCATAAATATTGTTTTACACAATAATTTTATTTTAAGTACTACAACATAAAAAGCCATATAAATTCGGCATTCGGGGAGGGGAAGGGGGAGAGGGAGAAAATTATGTATATAAAAAAGGTTTCCCTCTATTGGGATCCAGCCACTATTCCCCATATATGCTGTTTTTAATATGTTGTATGGTGTTGTGTGTATTAATAAAATGATTGAGGGCATCTACCGGTTATTAAGTTCCATGATTGATTACATTTTTCTTTCTGCACTATTGATGTTTACTCAATGTGTTTTATAAAAATAACAGTACAACTGTGTGTTACTAGTGGAGAAACATTGTTTTGTGTATAAAATCTAACTTTGATAACAGACCACGTTTTATGTGTAATCAAACAGAAAACCAGATAACTTCAAAGGCTTTACTAACTTTTTCATGCAACTGTATACTGTATATGTGTGTACATGAAATATATATATATATATATTTTTTTTTTTTTTTTAAAAATACACAATAATAGAAAAAATGTTGGAGAAATGTTGGGGTTATATTTCTGCTTTTAATTGTGTGACAAATCAGTGACACCAAATCAGCAATCTCTAACACTAAGTGGAAATTTGTATGTATAAAACATGCAATTTCTGGTGAAGTGCACCTACCATGCCTTACTCCTATGCTTCAGAAGTTTATCTTTCTGCATAAAACATACTTGCCTCCTATACTTTGTGAGTGTCTCATCTTTCAATAATCATATTACTTTTATTCCCAAGCTGCAGTGGAATCCATGGTGACAGCAATGGTCTTTTTGAAGCTTTTTAGCATTTATCATCATGCTACGTATGGAGCCTTACCAGTTGACACCATCTGCTTCTACCCACGCGAAACGATACTCGTTAACCCTAAGCATCAGCTGTAGGCATCCAGCGACACACTGCACGTATTGGGAGCTCTAGAGGTGAAAGAATGATAGACATTAGCATTAGAACAGGGAGGAGGGGGATTTATTTTGGCTACAATTCAAGAGACAAATTGTATATGGGTTAAAAAAAAAAAAAATAATCAAAGTCTTGGAATGACAATTCAACAGAGAAAGGTTCACAGCCCTGTTATTAGTCTTAACAGTTGCAGCAGTCTCTATTACAAAGTTCCTTACGCCTGAACATAGGACACACTGACAGCTAATTACGAAAAGATTTTAGTCTAGCACACTTAACTTTGTTTAATAATGAAAACATTTCTTATAGGAGCCGATAGAGGACTGTTGTCACCCACTGATGTGCAGCATTTCCCATCCTCACGCTATTAAATTGGCCAAACTAGTCCAGTCTTGTTTGCTATTCTTGACATGTTTCAGCCGCACAGCGTGTCTTAATGCTATGCATAACATATAACACATTATTGGATTTGTGGCAGCATGATGCTGTGATGGTAAAAGTGCCCATTGAGAGAGTGATAGATAGGGAGCTTATTTATTCAGTAGCAGAGTTTGTGGCTTTTAAACTTCAATTACCAGAATTTATCGGCTGGTCCGTGCACTTGTACAAAGTTAATGAAATGAATTGTTTAGTGGTTTCATGGAGTGTTTCAACAGAATGTACTAATATCACCAAGTTAACCTGATTGTTGCTGGGGCTATATACAAACGTACGTATTTCAGACACTGCAGACATACATGCACACCTCATTTCTTACTGAAGTTCTATAATAAAAAATGAAAAGGATTGTCCACTTTCCCATTTTACAGCTGCTGCTGTAAGGAGGAAAAAAAAAAAAAAAAACACCCTTACCGCAGAACTGACCTCTGTTCCAGCAATGCCACTGTTGGTTCTCTCTCCAAATCTTCCATTTGCGGCAGCAATAACATAACAATGCCCAACATCCCCATTCAGAAACGAAGGCTACAAAATGGTGATATCCGGCATTGTCACTGTAGCCGATCAGCAACTGCAGTGCACACGAGCTGACCGCTGGGAGCAGGAAGGCAACAAGAACCCTGCGAGAGGACTAGTATTTTCATCTCTGTCATGGAGGTCAGTATAGAGCCAAGTATAATTTTGTGTTCCTAGCAAACTTTTACTTTAAAAACAGGTAGATGGACAACCCCTTTAAGTAAATATACAACTAAAAAGATCAAAAAAGCAAAATCTCCCACGAAATAAGTCAATAACCAAACTGTTCTGTCATTTTCTATGAGGAAGTCAGTGCTAAACTGGATCGGGGTGAGGCACTGGATGTCATATACCTAGATTTTTCTAAAGCATTTGATACGGTGCCACATAAAAGGTTGGTAAATAAAATGAGAATGCTTGGACTGGGGGAAAATGTGTGCAAGTGGGTAAGCAACTGGCTCACTGATCGAAAACAAAGGTAGTAATTAACGGTACATACTCAGACTGGATCGCTGTTACTAGTGGGGTACCGCAGGGGTCAGTATTGGGCTCTATCCTCTCTTACCATTTTCATTATTGATCTTACACAGGGATTGCACAGTAGAATATCGATCTTTGCAGACGATACTAAGCTCTGTAAAGTAATCAACACAATAGAGGATAATGTGTTATTACAAAGGGATCTGGATAAGTTGGAGGCCTGGGCAGGGAAATGGCTGATGAGGTTTAATACAGATAAATGCAAGGTTATGCACATGGGGAAGAAAAATCCATTACATGATTACATGTTAAATGGAAAAACACTGGGTAAAAGTGACATGGAGAAGGACTTGGGAATCCTGGTGGACAGTAAACTTAATTGTAGCAGCCAGTGTCAGGCAGCAGCTGCCAAGGCAAATAGGATCATGGGGTGCATTAAAAGGGGCATAGAGGCACATGATGAGAACATTATTTTCCCATTATACAAGTCACTGGTTTGACCACACATGGAATATTGTGTACAGTTTTGGGCACCAGTGCACAGGAAAGACATTGTAGAGCTTGAACAGGTACAAAGGCGGGCAACAAAAATAATAAAAGGACTGGGTGGACTACAATACCCAGAAAGATTAGCAAGATTAGGGTTATTTAGTTTAGAGAAAAGACGGCTTCGGGGGGACATAATAAATATGTTTAAATACATCAAAGGTCAATATAGAGATCTCTCCCAAGATTTATTTATACCCAGGGCTGTATCTAGAGGGGGCATCCTCTACGTCTTGAGGAACAAAAGTTTCTACATAAACATAGAAAGGGATTCTTTACTGTAAGAGCAGTGAGACTATGGAATTCTCTGCCAGAGGAACTTGTCATGGTGAATTCAATAACAGAGTTCAAAAAGGGTTTGGATGCATTTCTGGAGCGTAATAATATAACAAGTTATAGTGTCTAGGATTCTGGAGAGGGGTCATTGATCAAGGGATTTTTCTGATTGCCAGATTAGAGTCGGGAAGGAATTTTTCCCTAAAATGAGGACAATTGGCTTCTACCTCATTGCGGTTTTTTGCCTTCCTCTGGATCAACACCTTAGCACAACAGGCTGAACTGGATGGACGTCTCGTCTTTTTTCGGCCTTACAAACTATGAAACTATGAAATCAATTTGTAAATTATGACTCTTCCATACCAGTTTACTAATAGAAGTAAGGTCACAAGTCTCTAATATCACTACTCAGAAGTGAACGCTCATGACCACATCAGCCGATCAGCGACTGCAGTAGTGATGTGCCCATTTGGAAGGGAGAATATAAGCAGAAGACCGGGTAAAGTCTGATCTGGAACTGGAGTTTACGTTTTTTGGTTTTAATAGGGCCCATGTAGCATAGTTTTAGTATTTTAGGACCTGGACAACCCCTTTAATTATGGTATACTGACTGGGAGAAAACTTAGTCCAACCATGCACCTCCTGGCTACTTCTATGGACCTCTGTCCTTTTCTTGCTTAGGTTGCTTTCACACAGCGCCGTTTTGGTGCAGTTTTAACTGCGCTCCAATTGAACTGCATTATTGCCAACAAGCTTTTTTTCACTTACCTAAACTGTTTGAAAAGTAAGTAATCCATTTTTGTGTGTATCCACAAGACTTCAAACACAGTAATTGATTACCTAATTGAAACACCTTTCTGAACAATTTAGACAACTGAAAGAAGCTTGCTTGTAATAAAGGCAGTTTAATTGGAGCACAGTTAAAACTGCACCAAAACTGCACTGTGTGAAAGCACCCTTAGGCTATGGTCACGCGGTGTAATTGCGGGGACGTATTTCGCCCGCAATTATGCCGTGTGCTCGGGAGCTGGTGTGGGGGCAGCCCGCCAGCCTCATAGACATTCATTATTCACGGCGTGTATACGCCGTGAATAACTGACATGTCACTTCTCTCCCCGCTCGCCGTATTGTGCGAGCGGGGAGAGGATTACCGTAATGACTGGGACGTATCTCACCCCTTATTTAGCGCAGTACGGCGCGAAATACGTCCCAGTATAAGCTGTGTGAACATAGCCTTAGGAGGAACATAATGTTACCACTGCAGCCTGTGACTGATTACAGCAGTTGGGTAACAAGAGCCTCAGTTTCCTGTTCTTAGCTGAAAGGAGTGGCACCCGTGTGGTCTTCTGCTGCTGTAGCCATCTGCCTCAAAGTTCGCCGTACTGTGCGTTCAGAGATGCTCTTCTGCCTACCTTGGTTGTAACGGGTGGCTATTTGAGTCACTGTTGCCTTTCTATCAGCTCGAACCAGTCTGCCCATTCTCCTTTGACCTCTGGCATCAACAAGGCATTTCCGCCCACAGGACTGCCGCTCACTGGATGTTTTTTCTTTTTCGACCATTCTCTGTAAACCCAAAGAGATGGTTGTGCTGAAAAATCCCAGGAGATCAGCAGTTTCTGAAATACTCAGACCAGCCCTTCTGGCACCAACAACCATCCCCACGTTCAAAGGCACTCAAATCACCTTTCTTCCCCATACTGATGCTCGGTTTTGAACTGCAGAGATTGCCCTTGACCATGTCTACATGCCTAAATGCACTGAGTTTGCCGCCATGTGATTGGCCTGATTAGAAATTAAGTGTTAACGAGCATTGGACGGTTTGTACCTAATAAAGGGGGGTGAGTGTGTGTATATATATTATATATATATATATATATACACACACACACACACACACACACACACACATACACGCCATAGCTATTGAATGAATTAGTTAGGAGGTGTGTGTGTGTGTGAGTGTATATACACTATTCACAAAAGGTTGGGGGTATTTGACTTTTGGTTGAACTTTCTGGATGAACATATAGTTTCATGCACATATCTAACTGTTCAATGTTTCAGTACTTTTTGCACAACTTGTTGACCTCTAAGTTATGCTCTAAGTTAAGTTATGTGTGTTTTAGAAGTACACGCTAGCCAACATTGAAAGCCAGCACCCATTCACTTTCACAAGTGACATGTCAATTGTTATTATACGCCGGGGAAAGCGGCTGTTAATCATAGCTCTCAATGAGCTATGAATTGCCATAATTGTGGTCAGGGCTGTGGAGTCAGCAAGTCTAAGCCCCGACTCAGACTCCTCAATTTCCAAAACCTCCGACTCCCTCATACATGGCGCATGTTTAAGTGATAACTTTACCGTAGTAAAGTGGTAACATCAGGGTGTTTATCACCTTATGATACAATAATCAAGCTATTTAGGTAGAACAGACACTGCAAGCAAAAGGTTAAACAATTTTGATCTTTTGAAAACTTGTGGGTAAGTTGAAGAAAAAACTGTATTTTATCCAGTCTGCACCAACAGTGGAATGTGTGGAAGAGACCTGGGATCGGATTTTGGTCAAGACCTGCTTGAACTATTCAGACCCCAAAAAGGATTCGGGCCGTATTGAAAACAAAAGGTGGATTTTCAAGAACTAAAAAATACTAAAAATTAAATTTTTTGATTTTTAGGAGAAAAACAGTAACAATGCAGTTAAGGAAAGAATCTGAGAACAAACAGATGCAAAATACTTGAAAAATCAAATGTATAAAAAGGGTAAATGACTGTATATAAAATTTACAGTGCCCATGACAAAGCGTATTTGAGGAGAGATATGGAGCCTGAAAGCACAAATTTTTCAAAACAAGGGTTACCATTTTGCTCGTAGTTGAAAAAAATTATTTTTTGGGGATATGACTTTAGAACACAAAAAATTGTAAATATGCAAAACACTGCAGGGAAAATTTGTGGAGTTCGAATTTGTTCGAAAAAGATTGCCCCATCAATCCTGCTACAAGACCTCACATCTTTTATTAATTTCCAGGCTAGAAACAGCCTTCCACTAACGGGGTTTGGGGGGGAAAAACAGTGACCACGGGGGAAAACTCTAAAATGTCAGGTATAAAGGAATTGCCCAGCCAAAGGCCATATTGAGAATGGTTGAACTCTTCACTACTGGGGAGCTTAGGGTTTAAAATATTTTGTGCAGGACACCCTTTAAGTGCTGGGCAGCCTGCCCATTTGAATATTATGGGTGTAATTGGCTGTAACCCAGCATGCTGTACCTGTATGAATGGTGTTACCCTTTGTATCGCCTTATCTATATGCAATTTCATCGGTAATGTTGCATTTCTGCAGTCTCCCTATGTGTTATACTTTGGCTTTTTGCATGCTGGTGTGAACTGGTATCTAGAGCATTTGCTCATCAATAACCGGCACCTGCTATATCTTTCCCATGCAGAATATGGGCCAGGGATTCAGTGTATCTTCCAGCCATTGAGCAGTAATTGTAGCTTTGTAGTTTTTTTGGTAATTTATGTCCCATTTTTTCTGTGGTTTTATATTTATTATATTACAATCACAGAAAAAAAAAAACGTGATGATGCATACGAAAAGATTTTAAAAATGAATGAACTGTGTATCACTACAGAGGAACACTGAATGGAAGCTTACAAGGTCAGTTCTCTGTCACTACACACAGAATGTTTCTTTTCAAACCATTCTAGACAAAAGATACAAAAAAAGAAAAAAAAAATAGCTAGATAAAGCTCTTAATGCATGGTGGCTTGGTGCCATTATGTGAACCATGTCCAGGTTCAAATGCAAGACTTACTTTTCCTATAACAAATGTCTATTTAATACACAATTCTACAAGATTAATGATATTGAAACAAAATCTTACATTAGTAGATTTCAATAGATGGGAAATTTAAGAGTAGTACTAATCTGCTCAAGAAAAACATATACCTGAATATAAACATACTGTGTACAGTTGCACAAAAAGTATATGAACCCTTTGAAATTGCCTAGATTTCTGCATGGAATACTTATAAAATGTGGTTTGTATTTTTATATAAGCAACTTGGACAACAAATTAATAACAGTTATACTGCCTATGAATTTTATTAAACATCCACAATGCAGGGGGAAAAAGTGAACCCTTAAATTTAATGTAATAACCAGTAGATCTGTTTTAGTAACAATCACCTTCAAACATTTCCCGTATAAATTTTGTACAACGTTAAAGAAGAATTTCGGACCGGTTCACTTTCATGGAAGATAACTGGGGGAGAAACCACCATTGAAATCAAATCATAAAAAAAAAAAGAGATTGGAATTTGCCAAAATGCAAAGGCTCTGAGAAAATGTCCTTTGGACAGTTAAGACAAAATTGGAGCATTTTGACAAGTCACATCAGCTCCATATTCACAGACACAAAAATTAAGGAAAAAAGCATTGTACCTAATGTGAAAAAATGAAGGTTCTGCTATGTTTTTGGGTTACTTTGCTCCATTTTGCACACTTGAATCTGTGCCGTGTACAATGAAATCTCAAGACTATCAAGGAATATGGAATAAATGTGCTGCCCAGATTCAAAAAGCTTGGTCACAGTTGCAGGTCATAGGTCCTTCAAAAGGAAAATGACCCAAAACACATAGCTTTAAAAAAAAAAAAAAAAAAAAAAAAAAATCTGAGAATGGCACAGCACTCAACTCTTCTGTAATGACTTTCTATGAGCTCGGATCTAAATGCTATTGATCATCTGTTTGAGGTGCTAAAACATGAAATCAAATCATAAAAAAGGCATGTTAAACCTGAGCCAGCTGGAGTGGTTTGCTTCTGAGGACTGGGCCAATAACATGTAGAGAAGTGTAAAAGTCTCATTGAAAATTACAGAAATAATTTTTTTTTGCAGTGATTGCCTTAAAAGTTATGAGCATCCTTCATTCACCTATATTCAGTATATGAAACAAATATGTAGTGATGAATAAAATGCATGCACGGGTTATAAACCTGTCCACAGACCTCAATCAGACCTATGGCAGAGAAAAGCTTGAAAGCAACATATTTTTTATCATTTTCCCATGAGACCTAATCAGCATTTTTACAGTTATTATAACCGAGTGTTGTCTTGTCACTCACAAGCCCTTTAAGCCACACTTGCTCAGCATTCCGATTCTCTAAGAAGAATTTCAGTAATGGTGTTTTAAAAAAAAGGGGAAAGGAATTATGGAAACCCTGCTTGAAAGCAGAGCTTTTCAGGGCATTCAATGCTGATTTAAAGGGTAGGGTTTAAATCTCCTGGGATTATGAAAAGTAGGCAATTATGCTTTAATCCGAGAGCCAATGTTTGTTGAGAGGAGTGTATGAAGTTCTCCCAAACATTGAGAGAGGCAGCAGCAGGAAAGCGTCTACATACTTATAACTGGTACAGTAAATGACCAGTTTATGGGAATGATTGTCTCCAAAACTCTAGAAAATGGTAGATTTGGTAGAATTTAGCAAAAGTATGAACAGGGGCCCAGTTCACAGCCTTGGAGACCTGTGAAGCCGAAGCATGACGACAACCGCTCAAGTAAAATAAATGGTGACCTGAAACGGAAAAGGTTGACCCCTGGGCTTCTGAAATTGCAGACCGATTCCAGCTGTCAATGGTGGCCTTCGAGGCCGCAATGCCTCTACACTGACCCTCTGGAATGACAAAATGGGAGTCTGAGCTTCAGAAAGATTCAGTGGCAGAGCGGTAGATCCAAACTGCCTTGACGACATCCAAACAATTCGACTGCTCTCGAGTGTGAGGCAAAAAGAGGACAGAACTATGCCCTCATTAAGGCGAAATTTGGAAACCACCTTAGGGAGAAACAAAGGCATCGGACGTAGGATGACCTTCTCCTTATGAAGAACCAAAAAGGGAGATCTGCAAGAAATAGCTGCCAGTTTAGACACTCGATGGAAAGAGGTTATGGCCAAACTGAGGGAAAATTCCCTCAACAGTTCAAATGGAGAAACCTGCATGACCTTAAAAACAAGATTTAGGACCCACAACTTGATCGTCCTACAAACAGGTGGGACGGAGCAAGCAACCCTTTGCAAAAAGTGTTACCTGAGAACAGGAAGCCAAGTTGTGTTGAAAGAGAACAGAGAGGGCAGAGACCTGTCCTCTCAAGGAGGAAAGGCCAATGCCCTGTTCAAGACCTGACTGAAGGAATGATCGTACCCGTGGGACAGTACAATCCAATGCGGAAAATCATTGCAAACTGACTAAATGGAAGAATCAGCGCATCCAGGGCAAGAGCCAGAGAATCTCAGGACATGGATACATAATTCAGGAACTGATGGATGAGAAAGGATGCAAACAAATTGAAGTCTACAGTGCCCACCTCCGGAAAGGGAGCTGAAACATCTCTAGCAGAAGAGACCACTCCGATGAATCCACTGAAAATCTGCTGAGATCGGTGGGATGGAACAGACCGTTCTGCCCAGCGAATAATTCTTGAGGCCTCCAGAAAAGCTACACAGCTCCTGGTACCACCCTGGTGATTCAGGGAAGCCAATGTGGTTTTTTGTCAAACTGAAACCGAACTGGGTGACCTTGAAGAGGGGGATCAATGAGAGACCATAAGAAAAATGGCACTAAGTTCTAGAACATTAATCAGAAGATGAGATTCCCTGAGGGACCACAGACCTTGTATTGTCCGGGAGCCAAAACCTGCTCCCCACCCTGAGGTGCTGACATCTGTTGAAATATTTAGCCACTGTGGAGGAAGAAAGAGCTTTCCCCAGCCACCAACTGAGGTTGACACGAACCTGGAGTGGGAGCAGGATTTCCTTGTCCAGGGAGAATCGAGAGCCATTCCAGCTAGAATGGCCTGCTGGAGGAGACAAGAATGAAAGCTGTGCGAATGGCATGACGTCGAAACCTGCAACCATTGTGTCCAGGACTCGCATACAAGTGCGAAGCGTATATGAGGAGTGTTTTTGAAGAAGGGAAACGTCTGACCATAAACGAGAACCTGAAAGTTTGTTGATGGAAGATATACTCTGGCTGAACGTGTGTTGAAAATCATGCCCAGGAGCTCCATTTTCTTGGATGGGACCAGACAGGATTTGTTGTAGTTGACAATGCCCCCGAAGCGTATTAAGGCATCTAAAGGTGATCCTGATGCTGTCCCTAATGGTGCTCTGTGACTGGGCCTTCACCAGGAGGTCATCAAGGTAAGGGAAATCTAACTGACACAGGAAATAGTGAATCTCCCACGAAATAAAGGAAATGCTGGTGGACCTGGGTGATAGGAATGTGAAGGTAAGCGTCCTTGATGTCTATAGTGGCAAGAAATTTGCCATGCAATTGACGCAATTACCAACCGGACAGACTCCATGCGGAATCTGGGCACCCGCCGATAATGGTAGAGCTCCTTGAGATCCAAAACCGGCCTAACCAACCTTTTTTGTTGATTGTAAAAAGGTTGGAATGAAAACAGCAGAAGCGTTCGTTTTTGGGAACTGGCATAATTATGTCCTGAAGGAGAAGGATGTGGATTGCCTGAAAAAAGAAAAAAAGCTGCCGCTTAGTCAGGGAGGCCTTGGAGAAACACCAGAAGTGAACTGCCGGCAAGATGGCATCCAAACTCCACCCAGAAAAAAAACCCTGGCTTCCAGGTCCCTTCCAATTTCCTGGGTGGAGACAGAGGAGGGGCCTGAGGCCCAGAGTGCCTTACAGGGATGGGAGGAGGGGCTGCCTAGTTGTGACTTAAGCTCAAAACTAAACTTGAAAATGCGGCCGTGGCCTGAATTTAGGCTGTGGCCCCAGAGCGGCACAACAGGCCACCGGAGCTTTAAAAAAAAAAAAAAATGCACCGGAAAGCCCCGGGGGTGCCATGGAATATATAATAAGACCTGTGGTACCCCCTCGGTACCACACACCAGAGTGGGGTCACCGGAATCCAAAAGGGAACCACATAGGTGTTAAGTGGGGACGGTGACCGGAGCATAAGGAGAAACAGACAGTGGCTGTCTAGTTTCTTAACGCCCTCACGGGGGGATCATCAAAGTGGCGAACAAGATGCCGACCACCCTGAAAGATGAGGAGAAAATCCATCACTTCCTAAACAGGAGTGAAATTAAACGAAAAAAAAAAAGCAGCAGACCTGAAGAGTAGCTTCTGCCTCCTAAAGACACTAGGCTAAAACACTTTGGTTTCCACCTAGCGTCAGCCTTTTAGGGCGAGGGCCTATACCCAAGGTCTTGTATCCCACAATTATATTCATGAAAATCTCATGTTAAGCAAGGTTTACATTTATGTAATTATTTCTTGTTTTCTGTTCTGTAAGAAGAAATAACAGCACTGCTGGATCCCTTATATGACAGCACGAGGGGCACCCAATGGACCTCACTGACCATATTAAAGTTTCCGTCATGGTGTTAGTCATTTTACCAAACAAAATAGGTTTGGTAAAATTGTTAGCAAGTTGTGCAGTTTTTTTTTGGGGCATATTTGACAGAATTTGTGATGGGGGCTCTAAACTGAACTTCCACTACAGATATGAACCTAGCCTTAAAAGGGTTGTCTTACTACAAAAAATAGCTTTAAACATGTAGGGACTGGTAATTGAAGATTTTTTCCAAATATATTGCTTTAATTGTTTTGGCTTTGTTGAGGAGAGCAAATAGATTTTATAAGCTCAGAGTACACACAGGTTTGTCTAAGTTATCAACCTGCTCTCCCCATCACTCTCTGCTCTTTGTATTGTCTGATAGCAGGGAATAATTTACCACAGGTCGGACTGCTTGCAGCTTGAGAACAGTAGGTTATCTCAAACAGGTAATTGGTCTCCTTTGCTTGTTAACTTTGAGCCCCATAGCCTTCTGCACTTATAGATAACATCTCCTGCTCTCATGTCAGTGCGATTAGAAGAACTGTGAATGCCGAGCTGATATGTCAATCACTGCTATGGAACCATGGAACAGCCTGACCAGGAGGAGACAAGACGCTTGATCTAAAACTGCTTTGACTCAGTGAAACAGCATGATGACACAAGCCCTTTAAAGGGAACCCATTACAGTAATCATGTTATTTAATCTGCTGCCAGAATGTTATAGAGAGAGAGGAGCTGAAGAAGACGATATATAGTTTTGTTTTAAAAGATTCAGCAGAACTTGGGAGGTTATTCATTTAACTTGCTACTTCTTGTGGGGTAAGGAGTCCAGTAGGCAGGGTTATCAGTGACTAACAGGTATCTCTGTATGCACACTCATACAATGAATGCTGTCAATCACTGATAAGACCCACTGGCAGTAAGTTAAATGAAAAAAACCCAAGTTTTTCTGAATCTTTTCTCAGAAAACTATATATCAGTCTGCTCAGCTCCTTCTGCTCTATACAATGCTGCCGGCAGATCAGACTCCATGTCCATGTTTAAGTCTTGTTTGGGTGGATATGTCAACAGTAACAAAAAGGTCATGTTGCTGGTGCAAACTAAAAAAAACAATCTACAATTACAGTCATACTAATAAATGTATGTAATGAAGCTAAAGCCACAGAGGCACAAATCTGAGTAATCATCATATCTAAAAGCAGAATGAAGTAGCGTTTATTTGGAATGAAGAAACTGAAGACATTTTAAATTAAATTACAACCTGACAACACTGATAACACTGTGTCTTGCCGTTGCATTTTCAACAAACCTTTACTTAGAGTCTCATTATCGCTTCTGCCGCCTCCACAATCACCCATGTAATGTCCTGTCGTGTTTTCCGTCAAAACCTTGTGATTTTGATTCCTACTGTCATACTTACTCTGGTAAACGTAGGTCAATCTTTGTCTTTCTATATCTTTGTGTCACATAATGAGATGTGTTAAGAGAAATGTGGGTGGTACAAATTAGATACAGAACGAGCTGGATTTTATAAGACATTGATGTAATGAGTGAGGTTGCAGCAAAACGAAGATAAACCGAAAGAAACTAGCAATATGTAACAAGCTGGTAACCCAATGTCAAGTAGCTGTGCTTTAGTCTATGATTCACCATTATATCATCCATCATGACCCACTTCCATTTCTGGACACTTACATCACTTGGAGAAACTGTTCCAGTTTCCATAGCGCCTCCACTTCCTCGTAATTTCTGAAAGATGAAAGAAATGTCAACTTATTTATAAGTATCTTGCATTTTATTTGTTACATTATTGAGCGCATTGGCAATTTGGTTTAATATATTTATTGGGCTATCTGGGTTTGACCACGAATGGAATATTAGTGCCCGATGGATTGACTAAATATGTCAGAAACTAAAATTTTTTAAAGCTAATTTCAAAGTGAAAAGTGGAGGAAAAAAGGCATAACGTTAGGGCCAGTTCTGTTAGCCGACATACAGACAGCAGTTACTCACATAACTGTTACAACAGTGGCATTTAGAAAACCATCTCTGAACGGAAAGCAGTAGCATAATAGGTAAATAATGAATGGACAATGGGATACGTTGATAAGATGAAGCTCCACTATCTCGCTCCTTTCAACCTTCACAGTCCATCTACTCTACCTCTGAAAGTAAGCTCACAAGGGAAGACTGTCAATCAGCAAGTGAGACTGCTTCCGAACTCAAAAATAAAAAGTTATAAGCTACACAATCATTTCCCACACAACTATATCAGTCTTTTCCCCCACTCTACTTACCTACTGCTCCCCAACCAGCTGTCGGCAGGTCAGACGACATTGTCGTCATCTGAAAACTTGGTTTTTACTTTCAGGCATCTATAAGATGCCACAAATGTTTAAAATAGTGGGTGCACACTGCATGTTAAAGAGCCTGTTAAGCTGGAGCACAGGAGCCACATTCACAATCCTTCTGACGAGGAGGTGTTGATGCCTTCTATCAGTAGGATATACTTTTAATGTCTTATAGGTGAAAGGAAGAACCCTTAAATATTTCTGGAAGAAAGAGGCCACAAACCACTGCACCAGGTACAGAGCAACAAGAAAAAGCTTGCAAACCCAATCTAAAATAATTTGATGATTAATTTAATCCAGCACATCTTTTCTAAAAGGAAAGAGGTAGAGATAGAAAGACAGACACCTTGACTGATATTGTATGTGATAGAGCAACACAGAGTAGCAAGTATTTGTGAAGTGTAAAGAAAGTCATACATGCTTTTTCAAATCTTTGCAAATTAAAAAAAACTGAAAAGAGTATGTAATTTATTTTTTTATTTTTAACCATAAACTTTTTATTGGTCAGATATAAGGTAATACAAACAGAATACAGTATCATTGTAAGACCAAATTTCAACTTTTATCCCCAAAACACAACCCAGCCCACCTCCCAAATCCATCTCCAGATTCAGAACAGTAAATATCCATTACAATCAATTAGCAATGCAATATTAATAACAGTCAGTTCTTGTCACAATAAAAATTGTACCTGGCTGTCGGACGGCCTCCATCCACACAACTGCCATAGACACAGTCCCAGGAACCTCTACACCGAGATCCCCAACACCCTATACCTAACTAAGTTCGGTGCAGCAAGACCAGAAGTATCCAGCCATTTAGCCCATATTTTATTATACTTAAGTTTGGCTCCTCTCTTATAATACACCCCTCTCTCCAATGCGATCAGCCAATTCACTTTATTAACAAACTCCTGTGCTGATGGAGGTTCTGCATCCAGCCACTTTGTCGCTATTAACTTCCTTGCCATAAATAAAAGCCTAGATATCGCGATTTTCTCAGCCTCTGAAACCGTTAAGTCTCCTACATATCCCAAAATACAAACCAACGGATTCATTTCCATTGTAATTTGAAAAATTCGCTGGATCAATTGGACAATAAAAATCCAGTATCGCTCTAGTTTAGGGCAATGCCAGAACATATGCATCAGAGAGGCCGGGTGCACATGACACCTATTACACAGAGGAGAGGCCCGAATTCCAATTTTATGCAGAAATAGAGGAGTTCTGTAAACTCGATGTATTAAGAATAATTGAGAGATTCGATGCTGTTCACTCACTGAAATCAATGGTATGGTCCTCAGTATCTCCTCCCAAATATTAGGCTCTATAGGGCCAATATCTCCTTCCCACCTACTACGTAAATCTATTGGGTTTCTAGAAAAAAAGTTTGCCAACAAAAGTTTATATAAAGTGGATATTAGTCCCTTTGTTGTTTTGATGTTCTTGACCCTATCTATTGGAATAAACTTGGCATTATATTGAATTGTGTCTGATTTTTCTGCATTATAAGCGTGCCTAAGCTGTAAATATTTGTATAGCTGTGTATGCGGTAAAGCAAATTCCATTTGCAATTGCTGAAAACTTTTAAGCACCCCCTGATCTGTAAGCAGTTGAGAGACCTATTGAAGGCCCCTAGATACCAATGACTCGAATCCCTGGAGCACAAAAAGTTCGGACAACCAGGGGGTATTCCAAATCTCGGTATAGGATGTGCAGCCCTGAAGCCCAAAATCCACCCGTAATTTCCACCACAGTTTATGCATCAGATATAAAGTTGGAAACTTTTTGGAGTGCACTAAAAAAGTTTTTGCCTCCAGTTTACCATAAAGATTGGGAGAATTAAAATAGTGGCGTAATAGTTTCAAGTTTAAATCCTTATCCCCCTCCCCATCCCAATCTCTCATATATTGGCAGCCATTGCTGCCAAGAAGCAAATTGCTGGATTAGGAATTGCCAACCCTCCCTCGTCCTTTGCCAATTGCAGAGTTTCTAGCTTTATCCGGGCATGTGTCCTGCCCCAGATAAGGGCTCTGAAAATAGCATTGACTTTAAAAAAGAATCTCTGGGGGAGCCAGATTGGAGAGTTATGTAGGAGGTACAACAACTGGGGCATCCAAATCATTTTAACCAGATTTGATCTTCCTGCTATCGATAATGGTAATTTACGCCAGACATCCAATTTATTTTTAAATTTAACAAGCAATGGATCCAGATTCAACCGCCCAAATTCCTGTAAATTCACTGAAATATTTATACCCAGGTATCGGAAAGAATGGGACACTAGAAGTGGTATATCTCCAGGGAGAGTAAATTGATCCACGGCATCCACTGGCATAATGACAGACTTCCCCCAATTAATTGTCAACCCAGAGTAGGCACCATAGCTTTTAATGTCATTAATTGCCTCTGGCAATGAGCCACCAGTATTAGCCAAAAAAAGGAGGATATCATCAGCGTATAAGGCTATTTTGTCCTCCAGCATGTAATTTATTCTTAGTACAACTACAGCTGTTAAGTGAAGGCCTCAGAATTTTATCAGAGAATATTAGTGAACAAACTGCATAATGAAAACCATGGAACATGCCAGATAGCTCAGAGATCAGGTTGTGGCAAAGTGTATTGCAGGGTTAGGTTTTAAAGAAATTGTCCAAGCTCTGAATAACTCAAGGGACACTATTCAATTAAACATCCATAAATGGTAACCTACTGCTAACCTACCAAGACATAAAGGCCCACCTAAACTGAAGGCCCAGAAAAAGAAAGCACTAGTCAGAGAAGAAGCACGCATAGTGGGCCAAGATGACTCTGGAGTAGCTACAGAGATCCACAGCTCAGGTGGGAGCATCTGCCACAGGACAACTATTAGTTGAGTACTCCACAAATCTGGGCCTTATGGAAGACAGAAAAGAAGAAAGCCATCTTTGAAAGGAAGCCATAAAAAGTACCTTTGCAGTTTGCAAAAAGCCATGTAGGGGACACAGCAAGCATATGGAAGAAGGTGCTCTGGTCAGATGAGACCCAAATGGACAGGAACCGAGTTCACCAAGAGCTCTGGTTACAGCTGCTGATAAAGGTCTATGGAGTGGGAAGGGGAAGGAAGTAGTAGTATGAGACTCACACACAAGCAGTGGCATGGTGGACAATAGACAGCCATAAGGAGTAGTGTTTCTGAGAGTCCAGCAATGAAGTAATTTAAAACAATCACTATACATCATCTTTGCATCTCTCTACCCCCCCCCCTCCACCTCTCAAGACCTCTTAGAAGGGACTAGGTTCTTGCTTCTCTATAAAACGGATTCTCTTAGTGATTTATGCCCGAGTGCACAGATAATAAAGAGATGGGGGGAAAAAAGCTGATTTAAGGTGAAAGTAGTATTTTTCTTTAAAAAAAAATTGTAAGGTTTCATTTATTTTTAATTTTTTTGCTTTTGATCTATGGAAAATTGCTACAATTAAAGCTTTAATTACAAGATATCTGATTCAAACCAATTATATGTGTGATCTAATCTGCCATTTCTAGGATTTTTTTTAAATGCCATCTCCAAAAATAATCTGAGTTTTAGTGTTTTGTATATTTTTGGAATCATGCTAGTGTTCCAGTTTCTCTGATTTTGCTCAATTGTTTTTTTTTTACACTAGTGGCAGTATAAATCCATATGTTTTTCTGTTTATGTGCATTCTATGATTAAGGATTCTTTTTAACAAGATAGTTTTATCCTTTGCAGACACCTAATAAAGCAACTGACTCTACTCGGAGCATTGGAAGTTCTCTTACCTTAAATTCTCTGTAGTTCAAAAGCTTTTAAGAGTTGCAAGCCAGTATTTTGTTCCATTAAAGACCGGTTTTAATCACATACAGAAGAACTACTGTGATTATATTTGACTACTTTGTACCAGGAAGACTAAGTGTTTTGTATTGCACATAATTAAGAAAGGAAGCTTTTGTACTGTATGCCAGGCAGCACATGAGGATATTTCTAGTCTCACATCTAGATACCTTCAGTACATTAATGCAGCATTTAACTAAAAAAAGATAATGCTACAAAATAGTGCATACAGTCTACAAAACCACAAACAGGCCGTGTACAACCTACTAAGAACTTTTAGGCTATGTTCACACGGTGTCTTTTAGGACATATTTCGGGGTGTAATTGCGCTGCAATACGCCCCAAAATACGTACCGTAATTACGGTAATCATAGCTCTCTGACATCTTCCCCGCCACGTATTGAACGCCGAGGGAAAGAAGAGATCAGCACGTTATTCCGAACACACAGCGCCGTGTGGCGCACACAGGTATGTGCCACAAGATGCCGTGTGAACATACTCTTACAATATAATTTAAGTGGCTCATGCATCTGATTATACTATCATCAAGGAGATGCTAACTTGTAGAAGAATAATAATCAGGCAGATTTACTTATGAAATTGCACCACAATTCTGCTCATGTTATGAACATCTCATGGAGCAATGTCCAATCCATCCTCCATAAATGGAAGGAGTACGGCACAACTGCTAAACTACCAAGACATGGCCGTCTACCTAGACTTACAGCCCAGACAAGGAGATCACAGCTCAGATAAGAGAGTCTGTTCACAGGACAACGATTAGTTGTGTGCTCCATGATTTTGCTTTTATTAAAGAGGGGCAAGAAAAAATCCATTTTTGAAAGCAATCCAGAAGAAGTATTGGTGTACAGGCAGTCCCCGGGTTACAAACGGGATAGGGACTGTAGGTTTGTTCTCAAGTTGAATTTGTATGCAAGTGGGAACAGGTATATTTATTAAATGTAATTCCAGCAAAAAGTTTTTTTGGATAGTACAGAGAACAGTATTTACATTTGTTTTGCAGTCTGTGCCCTTTTTTTTTTTAGAAGATTTCACCTAATGTTCTGTATCTCATGTGCAGCTGTGGCATGCTGGCACTTGGTTATCATGGGGCTAATTCAGTGTTGAATGTCAGCCACGCCCCATAAGTCTTCGTTTGTAACTAGGGGACGTATGCAAGTCGGAACGATGTAAGTAGGGGACTGCCTACATATATTAAAGTTAATATGAAGTAAATATAAGTGCACTGTTTCAACTATTATCTTTGTTGTACACGTTAATTTAAATACCCAATGCGGTTTGTTTAGTACAGTACACTATACAGATGGTGATCTGCTTTGTCCTTTTGCAATATGGCTTTGCCCACTTCATATTTCCATTGCGCATGCACCGCTGTCTTGATGTGCCCAGCAGCGATATACGCTTTGAGTATTTGTTTTTAACAGCCACTAATATGTTGCTATGGACACGTTTGACGAGCACACTATCGGCAGTGTATTTATGGACATGCACAGCTCTGGGATGAGGAAACCAATCTTTCCATTTATGTCCATCATCTTTAATGGAATTAATTCACTTCTTCTTGGTTAGTGGTGCGAGTGTCCCTTTAATTAACAATTATCTGTTATTGTATTATGTTGTCCACTAATTACTTTGTAACTATGGTTATGTGGATTTGAACACTTTACTACACACTGTATTTGTATTAATGACTTTTACGATTGTATTCAGATACATTATTTCACTCATTTTGCCTTGATTGCATATAGTTTGTATTAATTACATGCCTTTAAATTTGCTGTAGCCCTAGTCGCTATACTTCAGAAAGATTCTGATGTAGAGCTGAAACGCTGCACTTTTGTTTTTGACATGCATCAACTAATCTTTCTGCTTCTTGATACTTTTATTGGAGTACTGCAGTTATCTTGCTTTTTTATATGTGTAACATATCATGTCTTTTTCTGAGATATATATATATATATATATATATATATATATATATATATATTATATATATATATATATATAGCCTTGCGAAAGTGTTCGGCCCCCTTGAACTTTTCAACCTTTTGCCACATTTCAGGCTTCAAACAAAAATATAAAATTGTACATTTTTTGTGAAGAATCGACAACAAGTGGGACGCAATTGTGAATGTGGAACAAAATTTATATATTTTAAACCTTTGAACAAACAAAATACAGGTATAACACTAGAAAAAAAGTAAAAAAACTAACTTTTAATCAAAATGATTTTTTCTTTTTTTTTTTCTTTAGATTTTTCTAGGAAGGGGGTTAGTTTGGTTTCCCAGGTGGGGGCCCCCTTTTTGGGGCGTTTTCCCCCATTTTTGAGGTGCGGGCCCTTTGATGGGTTATTTGAGGTTTTTTTCGTTTTCTTTCCAAAACTCTTATTCATTCTGTTAAAAATTTATGTTTTTTGAAATTTTTTTCTGGGGGTTTATACTGTAGTTGTTTTGGTTTTAAATTGTATGGTATACCCAAACTTCATTCCATTTATCAAGGGTTTTTCTAACCTATACTCGTCTTAATAGGGGGGGGTACATGGTAGTGTTTAATTTTAAACCGTTAAAAAAAAAAAAAACTGAAAAGTGGGGCGTGCAATAATTATTGGGGGGGTTTACTTTCATGCAGCAAAATGCTCCAGAAGTTCAGTGAGGTCTCTGAATGATCCAGTGTTGTCCTAAATGACTGATGATATAAATATAACCCCTGTGTGTAAAAACAAAATCTGTTTTTAAAAAAGCACCCGCTCGTGAAAGTCCAGGGGTTTTGTTTAAAAACGCAGGACATCAGAAGACCAAGGAAACCCCAGGCAGGTCCGTGATCTGTTGTGGAGAAGTTTAAAGCCAGTTTTTGGGTACAAAAAAAATTTCCAAACTTTATACTCCCCAAGGGAAACTTGCAAGCGATCTTTTTTAAATGGAAGGAGTATCCCACTGAAAATCTACCAAGACCTGCGGCCCTCTAAAATTTTCAAAACTCAAAAAGGGGGAAGATGATCAGAATGCAGCCAAAGGCCCCTGACCTCTGGTGAACTGCAAGATTCAGCTGAGGAGGGGGGAGTTGTCCTGGACAACATCTTTTACACTGCACAAATTGGCCTTTATGGAAGAGTGCAGAAAAAGCCATTTTTTCAAAAATTCCCAAAAAAAACTCGTTTAAAATTTGCCCCCAAGCCACCGGGAGACACCAAACATTGGAACCGAATTGTCCAACAATCCCCGATCTGCTTATGAAAAAAAAAATATTGCATAGGTCATTAGCAGAATAGGAAATATTAGTCCGATCGGTTTGCAGAGATGGTCAAGAAGAAGGAGTTAGCTGATCATTGCACAGTGTCCTTGGTGAGGTTCAGAGCAGCAGAGACCACCCCCCCCTGTTTTTCCTTTGTAAAAACAACTTTCTGAAAACTAGAATTTTTTTTAAAAAAAACCCCGGGAAAATAGACCCGCATTTTACCCTTTTTGGGGAAAATTCTGCCCGCCCCCCAAACTTGCACATTTTTAAAAAAAAGGGGGCCCGTTCCCGACCTGAAAAGGGGTTTCGGTTTGACCATCAAACCAAATTTTTCATTAAACCGGAAAAGTTCCTGGGAACAGCGGTTTTTTAAAAGGGGTATTTTGCTTCCTTTTCCCCAAATTTCCCCCCAACTGCCAATTTGTTTACGCCTCCGGGGGGGTTTTTTTTCTGTAAAAAATTTCAAATCCCCTTTTTTTTTTTATTTTTAAAAAAAAAATGATTTTTTTTTCAATTTGTATTGGGGGTTGGGGTTGGGTTGAAAAAATTTTATTTTTTTTTATTTTTTATTTTAATAATTTATTTTTCCCAAAATTTTTCCCCAATTTTTTTAAAATTTTTTTAACCCCTTTCCCCCAAAAAAAATTTTTTTTTTTTCCCCCTTTTTTTTTTTAAAAAAAAAAAATTTTCCCCCAACCCTTTTCCCTTTTAACTCCTTTTCCCAATTTTTTTTTAAAAAATTTTTCCCAATTTTTTTAAAAATTTTAAAACCCTTTTTTAAACCTTTTCCAAAATTTCCCCAAAAATTTTTTTAAAAACCCCTTCCCCAACTCCCCCATTCCCCCCCTTTTCTCTCTCTTCTTAATCTCTCTTCTTAATCCCTCTCTCTATTCTTCTTCTCTTATCTCTCCCTCTTTATTCTCTTCCTCATATCTCTCCCTCTCTCTCTTATTCTCTCTCTCTCCCCCTTTTTTTTTCTCTTTCTCCCCCCCATTCCCCCTCTCTTCTTAATTTCTTCCCCTTTCCCCATATCTCTCCTCTCCTATATCTCTCTCTCTCTCTCTCTCTCTCTCTCTCTATCTCTCGATAGATAGATAGATAGATAGATAGATAGATAGATAGATAGAGATACACACACACATTCACACATATACACACACAAAAATATGTACACATTATATATTTGGTTTTGTGACATTTGTGCTTGAGTGATTTGCCTCAAACCTATCAAAAGATTGACACCTCTCAAAAACATTGGCGCATTTGGAAAGTCTGTCTCCTTAACATAGAGTGACATACGAAGATGAACCAGTTTCGGCAAGTATGGAACTCTATATGGAAAATACAAACTCTTTTTACCATGTGGACAGTGAACAAATCCTGGCGATTTAACATTGGTAGAAAGTAGGACCATGCGGTGTTCTTCCCACGGCGGGCATAGTCAAAGAATATACTGACTCGTTGATGATTTTCCTAGAAGACATGAAAAATGACCAAAAATGAGTATGATAGAGGTCTGCTCATCTAATAAGTAAAAGTGCTGCATTAAAATAAGGGCTGATGCCTGTCTGCACTAGAATAATGCACAGACTCCGAGTCTAGCAGTGGTGACAGGAGGACAGCTGCTGACAGACAGGGCTCCAACCCCATGATGCACTATTATCGCATTCAACATTTCATCAAAGCAAGTGCACAGCTAGTCTCCCCTATGACTGTACAGCGGGAAGCAAGAGTGGGCGGCTGCCAGTGTAACATTATAGCAGCATCATGTAGATAACTGTAATAAAGTGACCCTGCCTAATATGTATATAAATTCACTAGTGAAGAATTCTCATGACTGTGCTTCTACTTTCTGTCTCTAATAATGAGTGTAACAAGTCTATACTATCCTCTACTGCAAAAGCAGTGAGACTGGAACTCTCTGCCAGAGGAAATTGTTATAGTGAATTCACTAACAGAGTTCAAGAAGGGCCTGGATGCGTTTCCAGAACGCAATGATATAACAAGTTATAGTGACCAGGATTCTGGAGAAGGGGCGTTGATCCAGGGATTTATTCCGATTGCCAGATTGGAGTCTGGAAGGAATTTTTCCGCTAAAATGAGGACAATAGGCTTCTACCTCATGGGGGTTTTTGTCTTCCTCTGGATCAACAATGTAGGACAACAGGCTGAACTGAATGACCGTATTTATTTTATTCAGCCTTACAAACTACAGTATCTCACAAAAGTGAGTACAACCCTCACATTTTTGTAAATATTGTATTATATCTTTTCATGGAACCTCACTGAAGATATGACACTTTGATACAATGTAAACTAGTTACATGTATAACCGTGTAAAGTTAGTCTGCCCTCAAAATAATTCAACACACATGCATCAATGTCTAAACAGCTGATAACAAAACGGAGTACACCCCTGAGTAAAAATGAACAAATTGTGCCCAATTTGCCATTTTCCCTCCACAGTGTCATGTGACTCAGTGTTACAAGATCTCAGGTTTGAATGGGGATCAGGTGTGTTAAATTTGGTGTTCTCACTCTCATATATTGGTCACTGGAAGTTCAACATGGCACTTTCATGGCAAAAAACTGTCTGAAGATCTGAAGGCGGCTATAAGAAGATTGCCAACACCCTGAAACTGAGCTACAGCACGGTGGCCAAGATCATACAGCGGTTTAACAAGACAGTTTCCACTGAGAACATGATCAACCAAAGTAGGTTAGTGCACATGCTCAGTGTCATATCCAGAGATTGCCTTTTCAAAATAGATATACGAGTTCTGCCAGCATTGCTGCAGAGGTTACAGGGGTGGAGGGTCAGTCTGTCAGTGCTCATACCTAC